>CM067170.1:2454482-2457179 GCA_034093135.1 Erigeron breviscapus | reverse complement strand
GAATATTGATCGTTGGCTTATGTTTGTCGAATATGGATCGTTGGCTTATGTTTGTCGAATATGAATCGTTGGCTTATGGTTGTTGAATATGGATCGTTGGCTTATGGTTGTTGAATATGGATCGTTGGCTTATGTTTGACGAATATGGATCGTTGGCTTATGTTTGTCGAATATGGATCGTTGGCTTATGTTTGTCGAATATGGATCGTTGGCTTATGTTTGTCGAATATGGATCGTTGGCTTATGTTTGTCGAATATGGATCGTTGGCTTATGTTTGTCGAATATGGTTAGTGGCTTATGTTTGTCGAATATTGATCGTTGGCTTATGTTTGTCGAATATGGATCGTTGGCTTATGTTTGTCGAATATTGATTGTTGGCTTATGTTTGTTGAATATTGATCGTTGGCTTATGTTTGTCGAATATGGATCGTTGGCTTATGTTTGTCGAATATTGATTGTTGGCTTATGTTTGTCGAATATGGATCGTTGGCTTATGTTTGTCGAATATTGATCGTTGGCTTATGTTTGTCGAATATTGATCGTTGGCTTATGTTTGTCGAATATTGATCGTTGGCTTATGTTTGTCGAATATTGATCGTTGGCTTATGTTTGTCGAATATTGATCGTTGGCTTATGTTTGTCGAATATTGATTGTTGGCTTATGTTTGTCGAATATGATTCGTTGGCTTATGGTTGTTGAATATGGATCGTTGGCTTATGGTTGTTGAATATGGATCGTTGGCTTATGTTTGACGAATATGGATCGTTGGCTTATGTTTGTTCGAATATGGATCGTTGGCTTATGTTTGTCGAATATGGATAGTTGGCTTATGTTTGTTGAATATTGATCGTTGGCTTATGTTTGTCGAATATGGATCGTTGGCTTATGTTTGTCGAATATTGATTGTTGGCTTATGTTTGACGAATACTGATTGTTGGTTCAGGTTCATCGTATATTGATTGTTGGTTTATGATTGATGCATTTACAATTGATTGTAAGCATTGCATACATTGCTGATGAGCCCTCGGCAGGGGATTGCCGACATCCTGGTGTATAGATGTATGCACCCATTTTGGATGTAGATCTTGACCCCGAGTATATAGACATATATATCTCGATGTTTTTGAGATGCCGCTGTGTTCATGGTGATGACAAGCGAGTATCGTTGCATAGGTGACCGGAGATCACGCATAAGATAGGCATTTTGGCTTACTTACGCATATGGCATTGCATTGATACACATATCATTTATGCATTTCTTATTACACGCTTCTTGTACTTGTGTAATCTTGTTGTTGGACATTATTGTGTTTCTTAGAGGCTCACTGTAAGTCATGTTTAGCCTCCACTCGTACTTTATGATTTCTGTCTATGGTTCCTTGTGGACCATTACTACGAACTCACCAACCTTGTGTTGACTATGCTTAGTACACTTTTCAGGTAATCAGGTTAATCCAGGATGTGGAGATTGATTGTTTGCTTGCTGTTGAACCCGGACTTGGACTTATATGGATCAAGGATCCATTTGCCTTCTTTTGCATTGTACTTAGGACCGTTAGCCATCTTTTGATGTTCTTTTGTTAACTTCATTGGTTACTTGCTCTTTATGTATCTTGGTACTTGTTTATCTTATCGTAAGGATTCACTGAATCCTTTATTTGCATTTAGTTCATGTTCTACATTAATCCCACCTTGTGCTATATGATTTCCGTGATATTTCGAGCCTGATTTTTTGTTATAATTTGAATTTGCAGATGTTTTTTCCCGTGTTTGTGAAAGACTTTTACTTGCTGATTTGTTACAATTTCATGACAAACAAATGCCATATACTTGACAACCCAGATGCATGCAATCAATCTCTTGAGAGATATAATAAGCTTATTTTGTGGTTGGTAAGAATTTATAATGTATCTATCATTTTCTGTTATAAACTAATTTTACCTATTCAGCACACTAACTAGATTTTTATTATTATTATCTTTGAACTTTTTAGAATGAATTTGTGATTGCTTTTTTGAATCACAAGAATTATGCCAATCCGATAAAGATTTCTCTGGAAATGACTGAAAGAATTGAGGTGCCTTGGGGAACAAGAGCAAATCATTTGGATTCTGGAATTTTTTTGATGAGGCACATGGAAACATATATGGGTAATGGTATGGCAGGTTTTGTGACTGGTTTCAGCAAAGAAGGTAAATCTCAAGAAAAACAAATTATTTTTTTAAGGTTGAGGTATCTGAGAACAATGCTTCTATCTGAAATCAATACATTGAAAGAGAAGGTTGAGATTGATTTAGAGACATATAAGAGTCTATCTGAAGAAACGAAACAGTTAGGTAAATCTTGTTCTTTGGAAACCATTAAGTCAAGAATTGAATCTGTTATAAAGGTTGAGGAGCATGTTATGTATGGATGAAATTAAGTTATGGTGAAAGCAGCTTGGATAAATATCTTTTTCAATGTTTGATATCACTGTGATAACCATCTTTTGTACAACTTTTGTATGATGTATTAGTTTGTATTATGTAGTGTGTATTATGTACTATGTACTATGTAATATGGTTTGGTCACCATGAAGTAGTTTGTCTTTTTAATTTTCTAGAAATTTGTAAATAGTGAATTCTCATGTAACATGGTGTAGGTATTATGCATTATGTATTAAGATTAATGTGTATTATGGATTAGTATCACAATA
>CM067170.1:2294482-2446982 GCA_034093135.1 Erigeron breviscapus | reverse complement strand
ATGGTGGCAGTGTGCCTAGGAGGGTTAGGCCAACCAGCATGCCAACCCTCTACCACTCCCTTCCCCCTTTTAGAAAACCCAAAAGCATTATATATATACTCATAAAACGACCATAAGAACACAATAAAGCAATATTCGCAATTTGACTTTTCATAGTCGATGCTTACCAGAAATGATAAATATACTTATACCACAAGCATGATTGGACCAAAAATAATCTTACGCATCATTAAACCTATGCTTAGTTGTACCAAAAATAAGCTTTTTGTCAAACATACAAACAAAAGTCCACAACCAATAAAGAATACAATTCTGGACCACAACCGGCACCAGAAATGTGATAAACAGAGTATCAAAACAGTTTGCATGCAGACACAGCCTAGCAACTATGAACATTATGGAACTTTGTTAATGTTTACCTCTCTTGAAGTTGACGACTGATATGGAATGATCTGATGATCACTACAAGGGTGTTCAGGATGCAACTGAAGTTTTCCAAAACTTCCATTTGCACGAATTTCAGCTTCTATGCATTTTAAAAAGTGCGTTTTCTTCCAATTCCTGATTGCTGGCCTTACCCGAGAAATTGGATAGTTATCACAAATGGTTGAATCAAGATAAAGTATCTGCATTGAATATTTTGTAAAATAGATAAATGAACAATTAGTAATGAATTAAAAGACACTTACACAACCAAAAACCAATCATGAAATTTGAAAAATACCTGCAAGAAAGTCATTGCGCCTGAAAAATTATAGTTTTGCTTCGGTGGCCAATCCTCTTTGCATTTTTCCAGATACTTCAATAACAGCCCACACCAGTCTATTTCACTAATACTCATATCTTCAGTGATTTTGTTAAGAATTGTGTTCTGCATAGATACAAGAATTGCACCTTTCTTATTTGTAGCAATCATCAGTGATGTAAATAACATCAAGAAGTTCATCTTGAACATAAAACCAGCTTCATCGGAATCTTTCATAATCTCACTCAACGTTTTTGGACGAACACTTTGACCATGAAATTGAGATTTCCATTTTGTAGAAAACGGAACCTCACCCTCTGCAACATCCTTCATCGGTAACTCCATTATATCAATGGTTCCCATTGGAATCCCAAGGATGTCATGAACTATTTGTCGTTCAATTTTTATACTACCAGTTGATATATTCATCACCAAACCATTTGCATTAAGACTGTCAACTACAAAATACCTTAAACTGCCACTAATTTCTTGAATTGGCATTCCTATTAGGGACCCAAACCCCATTTCTATTATTGCTTGTTTTTTTCTTTCATTAAGTTCGTTGATAACTTCATATAACAAACTCGGTGATGTCCTGAGTCTAACAGATTCATGAACTGAATTATTTTTTTCCCCACTTTTCTTTTCGCTGCCACTCCTTTCTTCACTTGTTTTAAAGATTTCTTTGCATTATCAGTCCGACATCTTTTTGACCTTGTAATTCTTCCATTATAGTGTAACATCCGCTATTTTTGAGCCATCCAACCTTATGTGTAATTTGACTAACCTTCGTACTTAATGATACCTTTGAGTCCATTTGGTGACTAAATGAATTATAATATGCTCGACGGGTCGGGATGACAATTTATTATGCGAAACGTGCGAGTCAATGTGTGAATAATCTAGTTAAGTGTAAACGGGTCGACCCATGGGCTACCCATGACCCATCGGCCTAGCTAATGACCAGCCCCCCCCCCTGTCTCCTCATTTCACCACACATATCTTTCTCTATCTCTTTCTCTTATCTCTCTAGCAATAAAAGCAAGAACTCCTTTCTCTCCTAAATTCTTGTATCTTTTGGTTGTTTAACTTAAATTAGAGATAGAATAATAATCATCATCAACACCTTATCATCATATCAAGAATTTGAAGTCTCAAGTGCAAGAAAATCTCATCTCTAGCTCATTTCGGGTTTTAAACCTTTAGTGGTGATTTTGGTAAGTAAACTTCGACTTATAATTATCATTTCATGTCTACAATCATATTCTAAGTCAAACCCTTGGATTTGTGGGTCAAAATCGGGTCAAAGGCCAGTTTAGGGTTTATAAGCTTTAAATGGGTCAAGATGAATTTTAGAGGATTAATTGGTGTTTGGAATGGATTTAAATGGTGGGTTAAGTGTATTTATGTTTGTAAACATCTATTGTTGCTGCAAAACGAGTCCCATAACTTCATAAGTCGAATTAGGGTTCTTGGGGGTGAAATTTTAGGGTTTTGGTCGAGCTAATCTACTCCTGCTGCTGCTGTTCTTGAGCTGCCTGGCAGCCGGCGTACCTTACGCCCCCTCCCAGGCGTAGGTTACGTTGGTTGAGTGTAGGCTGGACGTATGTAACATCTGTGAGTTTTTGACCGTTTGACTTTACGTGCAATTTGACTAACAATTTAAGTTAATGAAATATTTGGGTCATTTTGTGATTAAATGACAATGTGATATGTTCGTCGGGTCGATAATATGTTTTAATCGATGTTTAAATGCCTAATGTTTTGTATTTTGGCTTGGGAAGAGAAACGGGTCGACCCGTGGGTGATCCACGACCCACCAGCCCCCCTTGACCCATTTCCCTCCCCTTATCTCTTCCTTTCACCATACATTTCATTTCCTTCTTTACTTTCTCTTCTCTCTTTCTCTCCAAGTAAAAAGCAAGATCAATCCATCTCCTCTCTTCATTTCTCTTGCTATATTTGGTGTCTTGGGTTTAGATTAACTCGAGAATCACTAGCATCTTTAACTCATATCGTCTTATCAAAGGATTTCATTTAGAAGTGCAAGACTTTTACCCATTTTGCCATAAATCGGGTTCTAACTCGGAAAGGAAGTTTTGGTAAGTCTAATTCATCCCATTTACTTCTATTTATGTTAGTTTACTCGTTTCTAGTCATCTCGTACATTTACAAGTCCTAAATCGGCTTAAATCTAGTTTTGGGTCAAATTAGGGTTTGATTAGGGTTGGGTTGATTTGGATGTGATTATGATGTTATGAATCGAAACTAAGATATGGGTTATGTTTATTTATGTTTAAATATGTTTGTATAAGCTTCAAAATGAGTCTTGAAACATCACTAGTCGATTTGGTGATCAAAAATTGAGTTTGGGTTGAGTTTGGTTCGTGTTTGGCTTGTTTGGAACTGATCTGGGCATTCCTGAGCATCTGGTGCTCCGCACCTTCACTTTGGTGCGCCGCACCTGCCTTGGTGCGCCGCACCTCCTCCATGGTGCGCCGCACCTTTCCTCCAGTACAGCAAAACCTGATTTATTTTGAAAGGTCGTAACTTTTGATCCGTAAGTCCAAATAAGTCGTATGACCTATCGTTGGAATCGTGAGAGAGTCTAGTTTCTTGTAGTAACAATCATTTTGTATGAATCTTCTTCCATTTCTAAAAATGTCGAGTCAAAGTGTCTTGTTTCTTACTCGATAGGGTTGAAGAAGTGTTTAGGGGTTTGTGACTCAACTTGACTAAATAAACCAACTTGTTTAAGATTGTAAAGTTGACATTATGGTATTATGATGTATATTTATAGGTTGTGGCCGTGTGGATCCTAATACTCGCTATTAATCTTTTATTAACTCGACTTAAGCTTCTTTGCCGATCAAGGTGAGTTTCGTATCTCCCTACTCGCTTGAGATTCGGGCTGAAAAGTGTAAACCTTGCTTGTTTACTTGCATTTATTGATTTATTGATTGATGGTCTTGATTGTTGGATTGATGTGATGGTTCTTTTCGTTTGATTGACTTGGTTATGTGTTGGTTAAGTATTTCATTAATATTAGGATAGACGTACATACATGAAAGTCGGTTATGCCTTCATTGGGTTTTAGATGTGGTGGGAAGGCTGCGGGTGACCCTATATATAAGCATCTGGGACTCGAAGGAAGTAGAATCCTCTTAAGTGTATGTACGTATAGTTGGTTTAAATAGAGGATTTGACTTATGTATATTGAAATGCGGCCTTGTCCCTCTGTTGACAAGTGTGCCCCGTTGAAATGCGGCCTTGTCCCTCTGTTGACAAGTGTGCCCCGTTGAAATGCGGCCTTGTCCCTCTGTTGACAAGTGTGCCCCGTTGAAATGCGGCCTTGTCCCTCTGTTGACAAGTGTGCCCCGTTGAAATGCGGCCTTGTCCCTCTGTTGACAAGTGTGCCCCGTTGAAATGCGGCCTTGTCCCCCTGTTGTCAAGTGAGCCCCGTTACGATTATTGATTGTTGGCTCAGGTTCATCATATATTGATTGTTGGTTTATGATTGATGCATTTACAATTGATTGTAAGCATTGCATACATTGTTGATAACCCTCGGCAGGGGATTTCCGACATCCTGGTGTATAGATGTATGCACCCATTTTGGATGTAGTTCCTGACTCCGAGTATATAGACATATATATCTCGATGATTTTGAGATACAGCCTTGTTCATTGGGATGACAGAAGGGTATCGTTGCATTGGTGACTAGTGTTCACGCATAAGATAGGCATGTTGACTTACTTATGCATTGGTACTTGCATTTGATATTTATATCATTGAGCATTCATTTACACGCATTTTTGTACTTATGTAATCTCGTTGATTGGATATTGTTGTGTTACTTAGAGGCTCACTGTAAGTCACGTCTAGCCTCTACTTGTACATTATGATTATTGTTTATGGTTCCTTGTGGACCATTACTACGAACTCACCAACCTTGTGTTGACTATGCTTAGTACACTTTTCAGGTTATCAGGTTATTCCAGGGAGTGGAGTTTGATTGTTTGCTTGCTGTTGAACCCGGACTTGAACTTATATGGATCAAGGATCCATTTGCCTTCTTTTGCATTGTATTTAGAACCGTTAGCCATCTTTTGATGTTCTGTTGCAACCTTTGATGATGACTTGTTCTTTACGTATTATGATACTTGTTTATCGTCCTGTATGGATTCACTGAATCCTTTATTTGCATTTAGTTCATGTTCTACATTAATCCCACCTTGTGCTATATGATTTCCGTGATATTCTGAGCCTCGGCTTGGGGTGTTACAGCGTAGGTTACGTCCTGGTTGGGCGTAGCTTACGCTATGAATTTACTTTACGTTGAAACTTCCTGTTTACGCTGCATGTTACGCCTGAAAAACCATCGAATGCAAGCCACCGTAAGCTACGGTGGAACTGCCGTACCTTACGCCTGTTCATTCTTAGCTGCCGTACCTTACGCCTGTATCTGAACCGTATCTTACGCCTGTTCATTCTTAGCTGCCGTACCTTACGCCTACAGCTGCCGTACCTTACGCCTGTTCATCTAGCTGCCGTACCTTACGCCTACAGCTGCCGTACCTTACGCCTGTTCATCTAGCTGCCGTACCTTACGCCTACAGCTGCCGTACCTTACGCCTTTCATTCTAGCTGCCGTACCTTACGCCTAACTGCCGTACCTTACGCCTGTTCATTCTTAGCTGCCGTACCTTACGCCTGTATGAACTGTATCTTACGCCCCTTCATCCATGAACAGCCGTAGCCTACGGTGGGCACCACCGTAGGTTACGTCCTGGTTGGGCGTAGCTTACGCTATGAATTTACTTTACGTTGAAACTTCCTGTTTACGCTGCATGTTACGCCTGAAAAACCATCGAATGCAGGCCACCGTAAGCTACGGTGGAACTGCCGTACCTTACGCCTGTTCATTCTTAGCTGCCGTACCTTACGCCTGTATGAACTGTATCTTACGCCCCTTCATCCATGAACAGCCGTAGCCTACGGTGGGCACCACCGTAGGTTACGGTGGTGCTGTGTTGTCGTTTTCCTTTTTGGACTTTCAGAACTCTAGACTCGTACCGGGCTTCGATCCGAACCATCACACAACTTCGTTAATGAGGTATTGAGTCTTGGAAGTCACATTAACCTTTGAAACGCTTATGAAACCCTAGCTAGATTTTGTAACCTCAAGTGATATATATATATATATATATATAGAAATACATAAATGGACATAAATTAATTAACGACTCGGGATTATTCTTAAACGACGTTCGTCGGGTTCAAACTTACTCTTGGCCTTATTAGTTACCGTGTCGAGACTTAGTAGTTGGTTGAGACCTTGTAATAAGCTAAAACCTAATTAGGGTTTTGGCAAGCAAAATGGAGTATGTGTATATATTTCAAATAGGCTTATATGCTTACTTGTTACGACTAAAACCTACCAACTCAACAACTAATCAACTACAATTTAAAAATGATTCCTTAATAAGGATTTGGTTTATAGTTAGTAATCACCTTTTTTGAACCCACCTATTTCAATGCGTGCTATTTCTATTTTTTACGTATTTTACCCTGTTAAAAGTGACACTTAACTCTAATAAACCCGTTCTCATTTAACAACAAGAAAACCAACACATGTAAAATAATTAATCACATTGTGGTTCAAATTTTTGAAAACTTGAATACTTATTCTTATTTGTATGGTCGATCCTAAAATATCAAACGGCAGTCACTTATTGCAGTTATCTTACAAAATCAAATTTTGAAATACAAATTCTGATACATGAAACCCTAAATTAGATTTTTCAACACCTAAACATATTTTTTGTACACAACTTACAAGATAAACTACAAATAAATCTGATAGACTGATACACTACTAAAATTATTGATAATAGAAGTTTGAATCACAAGTTACACATGTGTAACCTAATAACTTACACATGTGTAACTTAAAGATTTACATATAAATGACATGTTTAAAAAATGAAGTTGTAGGTTTTTTATATAGCTTAGGGTTTAGGGTTTGAAGTTGTAGGGTTAGCCGTTAGGCTAACCCTACGACTTCAAACCATAAACCCTTAAGCGTACCGTGACTTCCGTCCCCCTCCTGTAGGCTTTAGCATTTTAGGGTTTAGATATTTCCCGGTTTTTTATACGGTAGCTTAGGGTTTAGGGTTTGAAGTTGTAGGGTTAGCCGTTAGGCTAACCCTACGACTTCAAACCATAAACCCTTAAGCGTACCGTGACTTCCGTCCCCCTCCTGTAGCCTTTAGCATTCTAGGGTTTAGCATTTAGGGTTTAGATCCTTCCCGGGTTTTTATATGGTAGCTTAGGGTTTAGTTTTCGGTTTCTTGTAGGCTTTAGCATTTTAGGGTTTAGCATTTTAGGGTTTAGATATTTCCCGGTTTTTTATACGGTAGCTTAGGGTTTAGGGTTTGAAGTTGTAGGGTTAGCCGTTAGGCTAACCCTACGACTTCAAACCATAAACCCTTAAGCGTACCGTGACTTCCGTCCCCCTCCTGTAGGCTTTAGCATTCTAGGGTTTAGCATTTAGGGTTTTAGATCTTTCCAATCGGTTTTTATATTGTAGCTTAGGTTTAGCATTTTAGGGTTTAGCATTTTAGGGTTTAGATATTTCCCGGTTTTTTATACGGTAGCTTAGGGTTTAGGGTTTGAAGTTGTAGGGTTAGACGTTAGGCTAACCCTACGACTTCAAACCATAAACCCTTAAGCGTACCGTGACTTCCGTCCCCCTCCTGTAGGCTTTAGCATTTTAGGGTTTAGATATTTCCCGGTTTTTTATACGGTAGCTTAGGGTTTAGGGTTTGAAGTTGTAGGGTTAGCCGTTAGGCTAACCCTACGACTTCAAACCATAAACCCTTAAGCGTACCGTGACTTCCGTCCCCCTCCTGTAGGCTTTAGCATTTTAGGGTTTAGATATTTCCCGGTTTTTTATACGGTAGCTTAGGGTTTAGGGTTTGAAGTTGTAGGGTTAGCCGTTAGGCTAACCCTACGACTTCAAACCATAAACCCTTAAGCGTACCGTGACTTCCGTCCCCCTCCTGTAGCCTTTAGCATTCTAGGGTTTAGCATTTAGGGTTTAGATCCTTCCGCTTTAGCATTTAGGGTTTAGCATTTTAGGGTTTAGATATTTCCCGGTTTTTTATACGGTAGCTTAGGGTTTAGGGTTTGAAGTTGTAGGGTTAGCCGTTAGGCTAACCCTACGACTTCAAACCATAAACCCTTAAGCGTACCGTGACTTCCGTCCCCCTCCTGTAGGCTTTAGCATTTTAGGGTTTAGCATTTTAGGTTTAGATATTTCCCGGTTTTTTATACGGTAGCTTAGGGTTTAGGGTTTGAAGTTGTAGGGTTAGCCGTTAGGCTAACCCTACGACTTCAAACCATAAACCCTTAAGCGTACCGTGACTTCCGTCCCCCTCCTGTAGCCTTTAGCATTCTAGGGTTTAGCATTTAGGGTTTAGATCCTTCCCGGGTTTTTATATGGTAGCTTTAGGGTTTAGCTTTGGGTTTTAGCTTTAGGGTTTAGCTTTAGGCTTTAGCATTTTAGGGTTTAGCATTTTAGGGTTTAGATATTTCCCGGTTTTTTATACGGTAGCTTAGGGTTTAGGGTTTGAAGTTGTAGGGTTAGCCGTTAGGCTAACCCTACGACTTCAAACCATAAACCCTTAAGCGTACCGTGACTTCCGTCCCCCTCCTGTAGGCTTTAGCATTTTAGGGTTTAGATATTTCCCGGTTTTTTATACGGTAGCTTAGGGTTTAGGGTTTGAAGTTGTAGGGTTAGCCGTTAGGCTAACCCTACGACTTCAAACCATAAACCCTTAAGCGTACCGTGACTTCCGTCCCCCTCCTGTAGGCTTTAGCATTATAGGGTTTAACATTTAGGGTTTAGATTTTGTTTAGCATTTTAGGGTTTAGCATTTTAGGGTTTAGATATTTCCCGGTTTTTTATACGGTAGCTTAGGGTTTAGGGTTTGAAGTTGTAGGGTTAGCCGTTAGGCTAACCCTACGACTTCAAACCATAAACCCTTAAGCGTACCGTGACTTCCGTCCCCCTCCTGTAGGCTTTAGCATTCTAGGGTTTAGCATTTAGGGTTTTAGATCTTTCCAATCGGTTTTTATATTGTAGCTTAGGGTTTAGCATTTTAGGGTTTAGCATTTTAGGGTTTAGATATTTCCCGGTTTTTTATACGGTAGCTTAGGGTTTAGGGTTTGAAGTTGTAGGGTTAGCCGTTAGGCTAACCCTACGACTTCAAACCATAAACCCTTAAGCGTACCGTGACTTCCGTCCCCCTCCTGTAGGCTTTAGCATTTTAGGGTTTAGCATTTTAGGGTTTAGCATTCTAGGGTTTAGCATTTAGGGTTTAGATCCTTCCCGGGTTTTTATATGGTAGCTAACGGCTAACCCTACGACTTCAAACCCTAAACCCTTAAGCGTACCGTGACTTCCGTCCCCCTCCTGTAGCCTTTAGCATTCTAGGGTTTAGCATTTAGGGTTTAGATCCTTCCCGGGTTTTTATATGGTAGCTAACGGCTAACCCTACGACTTCAAACCCTAAACCCTTAAGCGTACCGTGACTTCCGTCCCCCTCCTGTAGGCTTTAGCATTTAGGGTTTAGATCTTTCCCGGTTTTTTATATGGTAGCTTAGGGTTTAGGGTTTGAAGCTGTAGGGTTAGCCGTTAGGCTAACCCTACGGCTTCAAACCATAAACCCTTAAGTGTACCGTGACTTGCCCCCCTCCTGTAGGCTTTAGCATTTTAGGGTTTAGCATTTGGGGTTTAGATTTTCCAGGGTTTTTATTTAGCTTAGGGTTTAGCATTTAGGGTTTAGATTTTCCCGGGTTTTTATATGGTAGTTAGGCTAACCCTACGGCTTCAAACCATAAACCCTTAAGCGTACCGTGACTTCCGTCCCCCTCCTGTAGCCTTTAGCATTCTAGGGTTTAGCATTTAGGGTTTAGATCCTTCCCGGTTTTTATATGGTAGCTTACGGCTAACCCTACGACTTCAAACCATAAACCCTTAAGCGTACCGTGACTTCCGTCCCCCTCCTGTAGGCTTTAGCATTTTAGGGTTTAGATATTTCCCGGTTTTTTATACGGTAGCTTAGGGTTTAGGGTTTGAAGCTGTAGGGTTAGCCGTTAGGCTAACCCTACGACTTCAAACCATAAACCCTTAAGCGTACCGTGACTTCCGTCCCCCTCCTGTAGGCTTTAGCATTTTAGGGTTTAGATATTTCCCGGTTTTTTATACGGTAGCTTAGGGTTTAGGGTTTGAAGTTGTAGGGTTAGCCGTTAGGCTAACCCTACGACTTCAAACCCTAAACCCTTAAGCGTACCGTGACTTCCGTCCCCCTCCTGTAGGCTTTAGCATTCTAGGGTTTAGCATTTAGGGTTTTAGATCTTTCCAGGTTTTTATATGGTAGCTAAAGGCTAACCCTACGACTTCAAACCTAAACCCTTAAGCGTACCGTGACTTCCGTCCCCCTCCTGTAGCCTTTAGCATTCTAGGGTTTAGTATTTAGGGTTTAGATCCTTCCCGGGTTTTTATATGGTAGCTTAGGGTTTAGGGTTTGAAGCTGTAGGGTTAGCCGTTAGGCTAACCCTACGGCTTCAAACCATAAACCCTTAAGCGTACCGTGACTTCCGTCCCCCTCCTGTAGCCTTTAGCATTCTAGGGTTTAGCATTTAGGGTTTAGATCCTTCCCGGGTTTTTATATGGTAGCTTAGGGTTTAGGGTTTGAAGGTAGGGTTAGCCGTTAGGCTAACCCTATGGCTTCAAACCATAAACCCTTAAGCGTACCGTGACTTCCGTCCCCCTCCTGTAGCCTTTAGCATTCTAGGGTTTAGCATTTAGGGTTTAGATCCTTCCCGGTTTTTTATATGGTAGCTTAGGGTTTAGGGTTTGAAGCTGTAGGGTTAGCCGTTAGGCTAACCCTACGGCTTCAAACCATAAACCCTTAAGCGTACCGTGACTTCCGTCCCCCTCCTGTAGCCTTTAGCATTCTAGGGTTTAGCATTTAGGGTTTAGATCCTTCCCGGGTTTTTATATGGTAGCTAACGGCTAACCCTACGACTTCAAACCCTAAACCCTTAAGCGTACCGTGACTTCCGTCCCCCTCCTGTAGCCTTTAGCATTCTAGGGTTTAGCATTTAGGGTTTAGATCCTTCCCGGGTTTTTATATGGTAGCTTAGGGTTTAGGGTTTGAAGCTGTAGGGTTAGCCGTTAGGCTAACCCTACGGCTTCAAACCATAAACCCTTAAGCGTACCGTGACTTCCGTCCCCCTCCTGTAGCCTTTAGCATTCTAGGGTTTAGCATTTAGGGTTTAGATCCTTCCCGGTTTTTTATATGGTAGCTTAGGGTTTAGGGTTTGAAGCTGTAGGGTTAGCCGTTAGGCTAACCCTACGGCTTCAAACCATAAACCCTTAAGCGTACCGTGACTTCCGTCCCCCTCCTGTAGCCTTTAGCATTCTAGGGTTTAGCATTTAGGGTTTAGATCCTTCCCGGGTTTTTATATGGTAGCTTAGGGTTTAGGGTTTGAAGCTGTAGGGTTAGCCGTTAGGCTAACCCTACGGCTTCAAACCATAAACCCTTAAGCGTACCGTGACTTCCGTCCCCCTCCTGTAGCCTTTAGCATTCTAGGGTTTAGCATTTAGGGTTTAGATCCTTCCCGGTTTTTTATATGGTAGCTTAGGGTTTAGGGTTTGAAGCTGTAGGGTTAGCCGTTAGGCTAACCCTACGGCTTCAAACCATAAACCCTTAAGCGTACCGTGACTTCCGTCCCCCTCCTGTAGCCTTTAGCATTCTAGGGTTTAGCATTTAGGGTTTAGATCCTTCCCGGGTTTTTATATGGTAGCTAACGGCTAACCCTACGACTTCAAACCCTAAACCCTTAAGCGTACCGTGACTTCCGTCCCCCTCCTGTAGCCTTTAGCATTCTAGGGTTTAGCATTTAGGGTTTAGATCCTTCCCGGTTTTTATATGGTAGCTTAGGGTTTAGGGTTTGAAGCTGTAGGGTTAGCCGTTAGGCTAACCCTACGGCTTCAAACCATAAACCCTTAAGCGTACCGTGACTTTCGTCCCCCTCCTGTAGCCTTTAGCATTCTAGGGTTTAGCATTTAGGGTTTAGATTTAGGGTTTAGATCCTTCCCGGGTTTTTATATGGTAGCTTAGGGTTTAGGGTTTGAAGCTGTAGGGTTAGCCGTTAGGCTAACCCTACGGCTTCAAACCATAAACCCTTAAGCGTACCGTGACTTCCGTCCCCCTCCTGTAGCCTTTAGCATTCTAGGGTTTAGCATTTAGGGTTTAGATCCTTCCCGGGTTTTTATATGGTAGCTTAGGGTTTAGATCTTTCCCGGTTTTTATATGGTAGCTTAGGGTTTAGGGTTTGAAGCTGTAGGGTTAGCCGTTAGGCTAACCCTACGGCTTCAAACCATAAACCCTTAAGCGTACCGTGACTTCCGTCCCCCTCCTGTAGCCTTTAGCATTCTAGGGTTTAGCATTTAGGGTTTAGATCCTTCCCGGGTTTTTATATGGTAGCTTAGGGTTTAGGGTTTGAAGCGTACCGTGACTTCCGTCCCCCTCCTGTAGCCTTTAGCATTCTAGGGTTTAGCATTTAGGGTTTAGATCCTTCCCGGGTTTTTATATGGTAGCTTAGGGTTTAGGGTTTGAAGCTGTAGGGTTACCCGTTAGGCTAACCCTACGACTTCAAACCATAAACCCTTAAGCGTACCGTGACTTCCGTCCCCCTCCTGTAGCTTTAGCATTATAGGGTTTAGCATTTAGTGTTTAGATCCTTCCCGAGTTTTTATATGGTAGTTTAGGGTTTAGGGTTTGAAGCTGTAGGGTTAGTCGTTAACATAATTTTATATGTAAAATTTAACACACATAAATGTATGCCTCAAACTCTTAGGCTAACGGGTAACCCTACAGCTTAAGGGTTTAGGGTTTGAAGCGTACCGTGACTTCCGTCCCCCTCATGTAGCTTTAGCATTATAGGGTTTAGCATTTAGTGTTTAGATCCTTCCCGAGTTTTTATATGGTAGCTTAGGGTTTAGGGTTTGAAGCTGTAGGGTTAGCCGTTAGGCTAACCCTACGGCTTCAAACCATAAACCCTTAAGCGTACCGTGACTTCCGTCCCCCTCCTGTAGCCTTTAGCATTCTAGGGTTTAGCATTTAGGGTTTAGATCCTTCCCGGGTTTTTATATGGTAGCTTAGGGTTTAGGGTTTGAAGTGTAGGGTTAGCCGTTAGGCTAACCCTACGACTTCAAACCATAAACCCTTAAGCGTACCGTGACTCCGTCCCCCTCCTGTAGGCTTTAGCATTTTAGGCTTTAGCATTCTAGGGTTTAGCATTTAGGGTTTAGATCCTTCCCGGGTTTTTATATGGTAGCTTAGGGTTTAGGGTTTGAAGCTGTAGGGTTAGCCGTTAGGCTAACCCTACGACTTCAAACCATAAACCCTTAAGCGTACCGTGACTTCCGTCCCCCTCCTGTAGCTTTAGCATTATAGGGTTTAGCATTTAGGGTTTAGATCCTTCCCGAGTTTTTATATGGTAGCTTAGGGTTTAGGGTTTGAAGCTGTAGGGTTACCCGTTAGGCTAACCCTACGACTTCAAACCATAAACCCTTAAGCGTACCGTGACTTCCGTCCCCCTCCTGTAGGCTTTAGCATTTAGGGTTTAGATCCTTCCCGGTTTTTATATGGTAGCTTAGGGTTTAGGGTTTGAAGCTGTAGGGTTAGCCGTTAGGCTAACCCTACGGCTTCAAACCATAAACCCTTAAGCGTACCGTGACTTCCGTCCCCCTCCTGTAGCCTTTAGCATTCTAGGGTTTAGCATTTAGGGTTTAGATCCTTCCCGGGTTTTTATATGGTAGCTTAGGGTTTAGGGTTTGAAGCTGTAGGGTTACCCGTTTAGGTATACATATAATTCATTTTAGGCTTTAGCATTTTAGGCTTATGGATTATATGTTTGTATTATATAGAGAATAAAATTTTTTTTTTACATCAAATGTCTAATCGAAGGACTTTTTGGCCATCTCCATTAATTATAATTATATATTTCAGATATATGGAGATGTGACAAGACACCAAATTATATGAACTTTATCAATCATTAATCATATATTTTCAAACTATTAATTTAAATTATATATCAAACTGTTCACAATATATCAAATTTTTCAACTTCTCATGTGGGTGTCTATATTAAATATTGTAACTTTGTCAAAATAGTGGTACTTCAAAGTAAGACGTGATTGTCAAATGAATGACTTGATCCGTACTTCAAAGTAAGGCGTGATCGTCTGCTGCGACATGAAGTTGTGTAATTGAGCCAATGTTTACATGTATGGTACCATTGATTTTCTTCTTTAAAGGAACCATGATTGGTTTTGTTCTTTAAGGCTTGATCCCCCTTAGCCCCGTTGGCTTAATATTACTTTTACTTTTATATACATAAAAAAATAAATACGTCTATTTGTTTGTTTGTTTTTGTCTGTTGATAACACGTGTACCTATATCCATACTTTTACATTTCCATATCCATTGATTCTCGGGTTTTCATATTAATTCATTTTCATTTTAAAGATTAAATCATTGCTAGTTTTTTCCTACAAATAATAACATCTGAAATATAATTTTCCCTTATTTTGATTAAAATCTCTGTGCAAATAATGAAATCTAAATCTAAGGGTTCTTCTTCTTCAGGAGGTATCATTTCCTTTTATTAATTCTAAATCTGAATCTAAATCTTAATATATTGTGAATTATGTGATATTTTTTCTAATGTTTTTTAAAATTTTGCAGGTAAAAGTTATCTTAAAATTAATGTTAACAGACGAAAACGAAAACCGTATTCGTAATTGATTTTTGTGACGATGAAACGGAATCTGATGAAACTCAATCAGATGAAACGCAATCAGATTCAGATCTGGAAACAGTAACAGGTTGGTAAATAATTTCGTTGTATTAACTTTTATTTACAAATTTATTTTGATATTTGTTATTTATTTTATACCTACTTTTAATGATCACTTTTTAATGTTGATATTATATATAAGGAATTTATGTTGTAATTGTTTGAGAAATTGAAAATTCACATTTGTGTCATTAACTACAAAATTCAAAAGTAGTGGTGGAGGGGGTGTTTGGTTGGGGTTATTATGAGGTAAGTAATGGGGAAAAAATTATTAATCATGCCACCACCACAAATACTTATCACCACCACCACCACCACCACCAACGACCTGTCACAACACGTCATCGCCAAAACCACCACCGGTTGTTGCCACAACCACCATCTTCCGCCGCCACCATCAGTTAAAACCTGGTTTCACCACCAGCACCACGATCACATGTCTCCTCTTACCACGATCACGACCACCGTAACACGACCATGATCACTTTTTTATTTTACTGAAACTAGGTGCTAGATCCTGTAGATGTGTGATACAATTTTGTCATTTGTATAATGGCTACGCTACTTCCACAACTGTGTAAATTGGTCTAAGATTGTTGGTATATAAGATTGTTTATGAGATATAATTTTCTCTTACTATGTTACTACCCACCGCTTGATTTGGATTTAGGACTAAACTCCAACATCCGCATTCTCAAAGTGGATTTTTACCCAAGTTATGATAAATATTTGAGTAGCAATGGCTCAAATATTTTGTGTTTTCTTGCATGAGTCGATCTTATGTGTTTTTGGTTTTCCGTTCCTGTAGAGTTTCCTGTTTTAAGTGGTTGGTTAAGTAAGATTGGTGCATTAATATTTTACTGAAACTAGGTGCTACACCCTGTAGATTTGATAATGGACTATTAGCTTGAAAAGGTATCTAACTATCAGCACCATCTTCCACGACCACGATCACATGTCACCTCTGGCCTCCGTAACCACTACCACCTGTCACTACATGTTGCCACTTGTAGCACCTGTCACTACTATCATCCTCAGTTCGCAATTGACGCCACCTCCACGAGTACCATGTCTTAGTCCCCCTCCAACACTACTTTTTAATACAATCACCATTTGCCACCACTTATTTTACAGATGTCGCCACCTATTTTACTACCGCCATAACAGGGTATTTATATAACTTATACATATGTAAGTTACATGAATTACACATGTGTAACTTTCATAACTTACACATGTGTAACTTTCATATTTGAGAGTATATACTCCTTACTTATTTTTTTAAGTTTTTGAAAATACTCATTTGTTAACAAAAACATATTTTACTTTGTTAATGCAGACAAACATAGAAGGGAATCTGATTCCAAAAATAAATACAAATTTGATCGTCGCAAGAAAGATAAAAAGATAGGTCGAACAAGCAAACATAATAAAGGTTTGTATACTTTTAAATTGATTTATTAGATAAAATTATAATTCTATTTCTGTTTTAAACCTTTTATTTTGTTTATAAATTTCCACAGATAAGAATCTAACTGTTCATTCGGATGAGGTTTCAGATTTTGAACCAGTATTAGAAGGTTTGTTTTTTTCTTGTCACATTCATATATTTTTGTAATCTTTATCTGTTTGTCTTGGTTTCTGGTTGTATCTTTGTCCTTTTTTGAGTTATACCAGTAGATATTGCTTTTTGTAAGTTGAAATTTGTAGTGTTATATTAGAGAGTAATGTTTGGGTTCTAGTTTGTTGTAATCTGGTATGCTTTTTTATTATTAAGGTTGGGAATAGATGGACTGTGTTTTCTTTTTTAAGGTTTTTATTGTATGATTATATTTTTTAAGTTTTAATTTTCTGTTTGTTTGGGTATACAAATAATCAGATGGAAGAATTGTTTCATGTTAATTCATGGTTTCAAATTTGTTTGATATGATTACTTTTGATTATATTTTTTAAGTTTTAATTTTCTGTTTGTTTGGGTATACAAATAATCAGATGGAAGAATTGTTTCATGTTAATTCATGGTTTCAAATTTGTTTGATATGATTACTTTTGATTATATTTTTTAAGTTTTAATTTTCTGTTTGTTTGGGTATACAAATAATCAGATGGAAGAATTGTTTCATGTTAATTCATGGTTTCAAATTTGTTTGATATGATTACTTTTGATTATATTTTTTAAGTTTTAATTTTCTGTTTGTTTGGGTATACAAATAATCAGATGGAAGAATTGTTTCATGTTAATTCATGGTTTCAAATTTGTTTGATATGATTACTTTTGATTATATTTTTTAAGTTTTAATTTTCTGTTTGTTTGGGTATACAAATAATCAGATGGAAGAATTGTTTCATGTTAATTCATGGTTTCAAATTTGTTTGATATGATTACTTTTGATTATATTTTTTAAGTTTTAATTTTCTGTTTGTTTGGGTATACAAATAATCAGATGGAAGAATTGTTTCATGTTAATTCATGGTTTCAAATTTGTTTGATATGATTACTTTTGATTATATTTTTTAAGTTTTAATTTTCTGTTTGTTTGGGTATACAAATAATCAGATGGAAGAATTGTTTCATGTTAATTCATGGTTTCAAATTTGTTTGATATGATTACTTTTGATTATATTTTTTAAGTTTTAATTTTCTGTTTGTTTGGGTATACAAATAATCAGATGGAAGAATTGTTTCATGTTAATTCATGGTTTCAAATTTGTTTGATATGATTACTTTTGATTATATTGTGCAATATATTTAGCTCACTGTTTCTCATTTGTGTATGCCAAACAAGATTCCATACCGTGTTAAAGCAAATCATTCACACAAGCAAGTGAAAAAATGGAAAAAGCAATTCAATACAGAAAAACCATCTTTGCAAGAGTTGTACAGCGTCATGAATAATCAAGACAAAGGAGGAGCTCTCTTCAAACTTAACTTTTTGGTTTTGTTTGTTACTACAATGATGGAAGGTATCAAATCCAACTCGTTGAACCATAAGTTCTTGCAATATACATCAAAGCTCAAGGAAGTTAGATGTCTCGACTGGTGTGATTTTCTCCTTACGTGCTTGATAAACACCAAGAAAGATTGGAAAAACCAGAGGCAGTTTAATGGCCCAATTATGTTTCTTATGGTAATTTCATTATTTTTTATTAATTTAAGTTTTTCACTTATCAGTCTCATATTTATTTAATACTTACTATCATCTAATATCATTTTTTTTCCTAGGTCCTCTATGTTCATGAATTAAAAAAAGAGAAAAATGTTCAGTTTCCTCTTATCAAAAAAAAAAAAAAAAAAAAAAAAAAAAAAAAAAAAAAAAAAAAAAAAAAAAAAAAAAAAAAAAAAAAAAAAAAAAAAAAAAAAAAAAAAAAAAAAAAAAAAGTTAGTTAGTAAGGGAAAAAAAAAAAAAAAAAAAAAAAAAAAAAAAAAAAAAAAAAAAAAAAAAAAAAAAAAAAAAAAAAAGAGCCCTTGAGAAATTATTGTCCCGGAAAAAACAGAAGGATGAAAAAAATAATGGTATGTATGAGCTATTAAGAATATTTTCGTTATAAAGTTTTATATTTACTCTGAATTTTTTTGAATATTAGAAGGTCATGAAGAGCAAGTCAAGCAGAAAGAAACTGCAACAATTAATCCAGATATCATAGAAGACAACCCATTTACAAGTAATTCAGAAAACACCAGAGATTTTGAATTTATCAATGACAATCCATTTACTACAACTCAAACACCAGAAGACTTCAACACATTCACTGTTGAAAATAAACTTCAGGTAAGCATTTGTACGTCATTTAACTTACACATGTGTAAGTTATCTAAATCCTCTGTTCTGATATCTTCTATATTTAAAAATTGTTGTAATCTACATTAAATCTTTCTTTATTTTGTATTTTAAACAGGCAATCAAGAGAACAGTGAAAGAAAGGTTGGTAGTCAAAGAATGGTTGATCATTGATACGGATGAGTTGATTAAAATGGGGTTGGCTATCGATAAAACTGATGATGACTTGAATAATTATTATTCGATTCTTCATGAGAATATCAACATTGAAGATTTCTATAGAAACAATCCGCTTTTTTCAGATAATGATTTTGTTAGAAAGAGTAAATTGAGGAAAAAATACCGAAATGATGATGAACCTGAATGTTCAAAAAAATGGATGTAGATTTTTCTGACCTCGAAGATAATTTGGAAGATGAGGTACTTGGTGATAAGGATAGTTCACTTGATAAAGGGAAAAAACCTGGTGGTACAAATGTTGATCAGAAAAACCAGAGAAATAGTGAATTTGAAAAAGGTCATGTTAAAACAAAGAAACTCAATGTAGAGCAGCCAATCTCAATGGAAGTCGATGGTATACAATCTAATGGAACAAAGTTTTACAAAGGCAAAGACAAAACAGAAGAAACTATACCACTTGAAAAATTTCAAACTTCAACAATGGAAGTCGATCCAGTTCATCCATTCTCAAAGTCTGCAGTTTCTATATCATCTAATGTAACAACTTTTGACAAACACGAAACTGAGAAAAAAAGTGAGATGGAAAAAGTTACAGTGGAAGTAGATGATAGGAATCCAGTATCACAATCTGAAGGTTTTGTACATCCTGATGTACCGAATTTTGGGAACAACAAAGCAGAGAAAACAAGTAAAATGGTAAATGTTGAAGGTACAACAGTGAAAGTAGATGGTGGGAAGCCAATACCACAATCTGAAGGTTTTGTACATTCTGGTGTACCAAAATTTGGGGATGACAAAGCAGAGAAAAGGATTAAAGAGGCGAAAGTTCAAAGTACAACAATTAAGGATGGTGGATGGAAGCCTTTTGCAAAATATTCAACTTTTATACCTTTTGATGTACCTTCTTTTGACCTTGGATTTGACTTTGGCGATGAGAATGTAGCCTGCAACGACTTACCAGCTTCACCAAATGTCAAAATTGATGAACCACTTCAGACTTCACCAGATGTTAATAAAGTGATATCAGAGTTGCCATTTTTAAGACCTTCACCACAAAACAAATTTTCTGGTAAAGGAATTGAAGTTAAGGAAGGAAAAGGAGCTACTATTGGGAAAGAGATTGTTTCCTTTGATTCGTTGTTAAAAAAATTTCAAGTTCTAGGTAAAGAAGTTGAATGTAATTGTATAGGGTCTCCTTATGCTATGAAGAAGGTAACAGTTAATGCAAAATTGGAAGCAGATGAGGAAAGACTTTCAGCTTCTATTTTCTCTGCAAGGCTTCAACCATCGTATGTCAAATTACTTAATATATCCATTCTTCATTGACTTGAGCTTGAAATTAATTAAGCAGTAATCTTCTCTCTGACCTTGACTTGAGCTTGAAAATTGTTATGCTCAAACTCGACCTAAACAAGCTTCAACTCGAGTAGCTCCTGAAAAGCTGTGACTAGTGACTAGTTTAATACCAGTTTCAAATTTTGACTATTTTCTAGTTAGTATGTTGATACGGTTTTGTTTTGTCCATCAACAGTTATTTTCAGGTTAAATAGCCATTTTGCTTTCTTTATGTAGGTAGTTAAAGTGCTATCTGGTTGCTTTTGGTTGTGGATTAGAGAAATAAATGGGCTTAGTGTATATTGAATTAGTTGTGGGAAGGGTCCCTAGAAATTTTGCATAATCTGCGATAATTAAACTCTAATCAAGAGAATAAGTTTATGAGATAACGTTTAAAATCAAGTTTCTTAATCGCATAAATTATCAGCTATATTAGTTATCATATTCTATTCTTTTTCGATTTATTTATATTACTTCATTATATTAAACTATCACAAACTTATTTTGTCAGTGAAATCATCTTCAAGTATAAACAATTTGAGTATTCCAGAGTTATCTTTGAAACAATGTATCCTGGGCACATGATCATAACTGGAGTAATTGATGCATAAGCTATGGTTTTGAATTACGAAAAGAGGAAAAAAGATCAAAAACAACCTTGCCAATTGTTTTGCCCTACAAATGTAATGGTAAGTTCGATACATTCATTCTTATTTGTAATATTTCTTGTATAATGCATTAACCTTATTTCTCTTTCTTTTTATACTTTTTAAAAAAGTCTCCTGATATGATACACGATCAGTCTCTACAATTTGACGATCATGTTGGGTTGCTACAAACGTTCTCCATTAGAGTTTTGGAAGCTATGGAGAGTTCACAAATAAAAGATATCAAAGATATTGATTTGGTAATTATTTTTCCTCAATTAAATTTAAAGTTTCATTTGCTATTTGTCGTACGTTGATACATTATTATTCTTAAACAGCTGTTTTTTCCGATGGTGTCTGATGATGCATATTATGTTGTCGTATTCATTTTGAAAAAATCGGAAATCCATATCTTGGACAACAAATTGCATGCAACAGATAACGTTGAGCATATTTATGGTGTTTCTCTAATGAAGTTGGTATGATAATTTCTTGCTTTATATGTTATTTTGTACATTAAATATACATGTTGCAATTTCTTTAACCATAATGCAAGGGGGGTAGTGATTTTGAATGGTTCAAATCAATACCACTTTCTATTTATACGGGTTGAAAGTAATAAGAATGAACTTTTGATAGGTTAATAAAATAGCAGATTACCAAACCTACCGATATAGTCAACTTCACAAACAAAAAATATTATAAATGTTTGATCAAAACTCAGCCCTCTTGTGAGAAACACGCATTGACTTCATAACAATTATTTATTAATTTTGTACACTGTTATTCGAAATTAACAGCTTAATACTAGAACTTGTAAGGAGTTGTCTGATTCTGTTGTAAAGCTAGTATAGAACCTTGAAGGCTACATTAACTTTTTTTTTTAAATTCTTCTTTTACATTTTAATATTTTTCAGAAAGGATTTGTTGAGTCAACCTTTGCTATGGAAGGAAAAATATTGACTTTGTCAAATGTCAAAGAAAAAATTATCAAAATGAACTGGAGAACTCGAAAGAATAATATCAATGACTCTGGAATCTTTGCAATGAGACATATGGAAATGTACAATGGAAATGATGTGGTTGACTTCAATTGTGGTTTTGTCAATGAAAATGTAAGTGAAGGGATATATCTACGAGATCAGTTGTTGAATTTAAGAAAAAGATATCTCACGAAGATTCTGACATCAAATGTCAATGAGAAGTGTGGTGTCTTTCCAAAAGAGGTTGAAGATTACTACAAGATTCCAGAGTTTAACAGAAAACTCTTTATAAAAAGGCATCTCAAGAGATAGATAAAAGGATTGAAGCAACTATCAAAGTAATTATTCCTTAAATCTATCAGGTAAGTACATTAATCTTTTGTTATTTTATTACTATCAAAATTCTTGTTAATGTAGTCTATAGTTAAAATAGGTAATTGTTCAAGGTTTTCCAAGTCTGGACTTGCTTTTGTTTTGCAACACACTTCATTATAAGAATTTCATAGTTTTGACTATATCTGAAGACAACTGGGGTGTAGTTGTAGAACAGTTTTATAACTTATAGGATATAAATGAGTACCCAGAATAGGTGATTTATATAACTGTTACTTGGCTGTATAAATTACTCACGTGTAAGTTACACATGTGTAACTTACATTACTTACACATGTGTAACTTACATATCTTAGCAAATATTGTCTTTATTTATTTTTTAACTTGTAAGGAATGTATTTTTTGCTTTAGTTTAATGTATTTTATAGTTAAAATAGAAAGTAGGAAGGAAATTATAAAAACAAACCTTTTTCCATTATTTGTATAGGCTTTATTTTTAAAAAGCATATAGACAAACTACTTTCTATAAAGTAGATTTGCTGCTCTATCAAAATTGTTTTTTTGATAATAAGTTTGATGCTTTTCTTTTTGTTTGTTTTCTCAAAAGAATATTTAAACAGTTTAGATTTTTACATTTTTGCATTATATAAGGAACACCTTCTTTTACATTTTGAACAACAATTCAAAATTAAGACCATAAATTCTCTTTTTTTTTAAAAATAAACCAATATGGATGCCTCAAACTCTTCTTCCATGATTATTCCAAACCCACCATCTCCAAAGATAGTTTTGGAAAACAATAACATCTATATCAGTGCTGATGATGTTTATAACAAGATGTTTGATATGGAAATGAAAGCAATAAACAATGCAAAAGATTATTGTGCTATGCATTTGCAAGAGATGGAGGAAATTCGAAACGAAGTTGTGTTGCTTGAAAATGGTTATAATGATTTAATGACAAGGTTTATTTTTTTAATTCTTTATTTTTCTATTTAGTTATTCATAATCTACTACATAATCAAGTTTATATTTGTTTTTTTCACTTTTCTGTAGATTGATGGTTCCTATGGACAACGGATTTGTTGAAAAGAAGGAGAACTTGACTCAAATGTTCAACACAAAATGAAAGAAAAGCAGATCGACTTCATGGATAAGTTGTACAAGTTTAAGTATCAACAAGCTGTAATTGAAAATAAAAAGAAAATGGTTCAGCTTTTGAGGAACAATGCTAATAATGTGTAATTTGATCATAATAATTCTACTACCCCAAGAATGTTGTATATATCATGATCCTATCACCTTTTTAATTTAGAATTTTGGATATATCACTGGAAGTGATGCTCTGCTCAAAGTTAGATGGTCATCTGTTTTAGGTTTTACTTTCTTCATGTTAAGAATAAATGGGTTGTAATCATGTAGGACTTATTTTGATTATTTTGTGTTTCTAATGTCTAAGTTTTAATTATATTATGAAAGACTTGTTTGGATTCAAAATGGTATTACTTATATAGATACATTTCTTTTTTAGTAAATGCAATTAAACAATTTACATTAATAATTTGAAATGGCAAAGTAGATAGAGTAAATGCATAAGTAGTTTCTCAATTTACTTTATTTATTATTTGAATTTTTCTCAAAATTGTATCTATAAAAATTATCCTAATGTGGTTCATCATTTTTGTTTATAAAAATTTTACATGTATCCACCTATGTCCGTAATCATGATTAGTGGTCACATACTCGAGAGCTTAGATAACGGATCAAAAATACTCAACTCAGTTACACGTAATTTACATGTATCCAACGACCAAAAACACTTGTTGCGTAAAAACTGTTTGTTACCTGTATCAGTTTGTTGGCTTCTTCCATTATCTACTTTGATTTAAGGTCCATCCATATCTAAATAGTTTGGTTGTAATCCTGTACAACTAACCTTTATCTAAATAGTTTGGTTGTAATCCTGTACAACTTCTACAACTGTTTTGTAGTGAGTAGATACACTCACGTTTCCAATTTATTTAGACAAAGGCTTTTGGCTAGCAACAACACCTGCAATTCACCTAGAGATGGTTACATGCGCAAAATATGTTTCCAGAAACTGATACATTTATTGCACTGGTTGTTACAGAGAGCACATATTTATGTACAACAAAAATTCGAAATTCTATAATACTCAGAAATTCGCAAAATATTCAGGAATTCGAAACACACATTTAACTTACTGGAAAGTGACAACAGAATACCCAACACATTCCAGTTTCTTCAATGAGCCTTTCGTTGATATCTGAAAGCCGTCAAACTTCATTTCAAGTAATCAGTTTACTATAAAAAATCATGAGATTTACGACAACTTGCAATCAATCATTTCATCCAATTAAATCAATTCTTTCAAAACAAATTCAAAACCAATATTTCAGACATATAATCATCAATGTACTTAGCAATGTATAAAAATAAATCAACTCAAGTTATTTTACTTTTTTTTAAATCTTCGAAGAGTTTCTGCAACCGCTTTAGCCTTTTCGTCTTCTAGTTTCTTCTTTGCACAGTTTCTTTTGTCATGATTCGTCATTAAGCCACAATTTGCACATTTTCTCTTTGGCTTGGCGTACTCTTCCATTGCGATTTCCTTTGAACTTTTCAACCTTGAATCTGAATGACTCCCCTTATAACTTACAACTGCTGGATTTTCAACTTCCCTTGTTTCAGGCTGTTGAACACCTAGGAAATCCAAAATAACTTCCTTTGTTTTCTTTGTTCTGGAAGTTGAAACATTATCTTCAATCTCGTCTTTCAATTCTCTAACTTTCTCAACAAAATCAGAAAGTTTTGGTAAATCTTTTGATAATATGCTAACACAATTCTCTACAATGAAATGCAACTCATTAGCAAGCTTCTCACATTCTTCACTCGACTCACCGTACCTTTTCTTCTTGTACGCATTCCTGGCGGTACTAAATCCTTTCTCCACCTTCTAAGAATGTATTTTTCTGGAATTTCTTGAATATCATTTGCTTTAAACATACAAAATATGTGCCGACATAAAAAATCCATAACGTTCAAAAGTTAAGCAGCTGCATTGAATAGTATCTTCATCTTTGTTGAGTAACACCTTAAAAGAAAAAAAAAGGCATATCAGCCTAATTAACAAGTAAATCATAAACATATATTAATAAATAATTAGATATGGATGCACCTTAAATGTGTATATCCTTTTCAGAGCTGTAGTTCCAGATGTGGAAGCAGAATGTCGTTTTGCATTTTCTGTTGAGTCCTCAATTCCATCTTCGGGGTCTTCTTCGTGCACAGTTACTATATCTTCAACAATCTCTTCATCCTCATATTCTTTTCTTTTCTTATTCCTTGGAGCTTTTTTCTCTGGTTTCTTGTTGATCTCTCTATTCTCTTTAATAATAATTACTTCATTACTTCCTTCATTAGAAACACTTATCTGAGAACAATTATAAAGACACTGTTTTATCTCTTCTTGAACCAACAGAAATATTGTCCGTGTGTACAACTTTGAAGCCTGCCTTTCAAAATTCAATGCAGTCATAATTCGTGGCTGCTTGTTGTGTGATTGATGATCTAAAATTTCCAATCTATTTCCTTGCCTCTCCATGGCAGATTCATACGACATCATAAAATGTATCAACGTTGCATAAGGATTTGTGAAATTGTTAAAAAAAGAGTTCTCACTTTCAGATCGGGAAGTTGTCCTCATTAGACCTGACATCGCCAATTCTCGAAAGTATGCTGGTATCCATGAGTTTCTTATCTGATACATGTGTTTAAACCATGCATCATCTTCCAACTTAAACTCTTTCATTATCTCTTTCCATTTTCTCTCAAACCTTTCTGGACTTATTGATACATCCCAAACGATTTGGTTGAATTTCTTTTTGAAATCTGTGTTTTCAAAAATCCTTTTGCTAACTTTTGAAGATAGCTTTTGAGTTATATGCCACATACACAGTCTATGTCGTGAATATGGGAAAACTGTTGCAATTGCCTTCTTCATTGATACATCTTGGTCAGTCACAACCATCCTAGGTTGTTCAACAAATGCACCTAAGAATGCCCTCAGTAACCATTCATAAGATTCCGCTGTTTAGTTGATTATCATTCCTGCTCCAATAGAAACTGTCTTCTTGTGGTTGTCTATGGTTGTAAAAGGTACGAATATCATGTTGTACCTGAAATTGTAGGTTTTATATAGTTAGTTAATGTACAAAAACTTTAAACAATCTATTAGTTACGCATGAGTAAATAAAGCTACCCTGTTGGTTATAGCACTTACACATGTGTAACTTGAACAACTTACCCATTCATAAGTTTATAACTGTAATTGTACATTAACTAAAATAAAATATATACTGCACTTAATATCACTGTTTCATTGCTTTCCCATGTGTAATTTATAAGTTAGTGTATAAGACAAGTGAAAAAAAATTATTAACAAATGTATAATAAAACAAAAGTACCTATTTGTTCTGTATGTGGCATCGAATGAGATGATGTCTCCAAATTCTATGTAATTCTGTCTCGCAATCTCATCAGCCCAAAATAATCCAGCAAGCTCATTCTTGTTCACCTTATACTTAAAAAAAAAACCCGGAACACAATCCTTTCGGTTATCCATCTTATTTATTAACATTTGTGAGTCATCTGAACCAATTAAACAGTTTATTGCCATTTTATGGTTCTTAAAATCGACAACTGTTCCATGTGTGTTCTTCTGAGATCCTACGAGGTTACTATAGATGTGATGAGCTCTAGTTGGTCCTATGTCGGAAGTTGAAACCTTCTGAATAAAATTTATTTCGGATATGCCTAGTTTCCTATGTTTCTTTGAAAGGTATCTATATTCTCCTGCATTCATCTTGTGATTGTGTTTCTCTACAAAGTCTGTTAACTCATATGTTCCGTTGTGTTCAACAATCTTGAAAAAAAGATGAGCTTTGCAACCTGTAACCTGTGTTGATGATCTACGTTCTCTTTCTTCTGAATTTAATGTATCCATACTAACATCTTGACTATTCCAGATTTATTACACCAAATGTACTTGGTTTTCACCTTACCACTTTTTAACCTTCTTTGTGTCGAAAGTCTGGTATCAAATCCAGCTTGATAGGCATAATTTTCGTACATTTGTATAGCTTCTTCTATAGTCTTAAATATAGTACCCTTGACTGGTTTCAAATTGTCATCTACTTGTGGTGTGCACGAATCATCATCGTAAAGTTCTTCTATTCTACTTGTATATAAATTAGTGTTTGAGATGCTAAAAGAACCTATATGAAAATGTAACAAAAAACACACATATGAAAACATATTTATAAACTTATAGATATACCTACATTAGTAGTATGCATTACACATGTGTAACTTATTGCTAAATAACTGACATTAGATAACTTACACATGTGTAACTTGTTTAATAGTTGAATGTTAAATATCAGAATCCTACATTAGTAGTATGCATTACACATGTGTAACTTATAGCTAAAACTACACTCAAATCCTTTATAATCTTATTAAATCAGGATCAAATTGAATTGATGTATAAAAAAAATGTACAATAAAAACTATCTAACTACAGATGCTTCTTACAAAATAAACAATTATTGTATGATATTCGAGAATAATATAAATTAAAAATAAAAAAATAGAAAAAATTACTTGATTCAGCCGGTGCGTTATTAGCAGTTGAATTGACATCTTCATCAACATTTGCATTCTGATTTGTCTCCATTTTATTTTCTAATTGTAGTAGATCGGAAAATTAATTTAGGGTTTTCGGGAAAATTGAAAATCTAGAAATCTTTATTTAAATGGAATTAAAGGGAAAAGAAGGTTCGTTTTAGGTCAAACATTGTCGACGGTTGTTTAATTTGTTGTTAGTTGTCGGCATTCTGTCGGAATTAGCGGCCGTCAGCTTGTGTTTGTTGTGTTGTGCTGGCGGACGGAGTTGATGGTTGTAGAAGAAAGAGTCGTCGTTGCGGTTTATATAGGTAGGATGAAAATAATGTTGCTTTTCCTATTTTACCCCTCCGCGTTCTTTTTTTTTTATCTACAGACTTGATGATCGGACGGTCCAGGTTTGTCCCCTTGTACTATTTTGGTTGGCTGTTCCCCATATAACCCCCCCTATATATATATATATAATTATATTAAAACTACCATTTGAATTCCTTTAATTCTTTCACCATTCCTTAGTATATTTCATTCGAAATATTTGTTCGTATACTGTTTAAAATCTTTATTCTCAAAACTTTGTTTGAATTTTATTAATTATGTCAATATCTAATATACTTGAAATATTATTTGTTTGTCAGCCTTTGTATAAAATTATTTATAATTGTGTCAAAACCATCTCTTGAAACTCAATTTGATAATAGTCCCGAAAGAGTTACGTTTTGGTGTTACATTTGATGCGGTGATTCGTACAAGTGTTTCCCAAATTTGTACACTCATATATGTCCCTCGATTATTGGCTCCGAAAAAGTAATACAGTCGCATATTATGAGTCATGATGGCCCCATTATATATTTGTGAGAATTAAGTGATGGAGATGTGATTTTAAGTCTATATTTAAAATGTCTCAAAATATATATAATTATCGTTTAATTGTCCGAAAACTAATTTTGTCATAAGAAAACATATTTGATATATTTAAGTATATAAGCTGGTCAAAACGGTTTCTTAAGATACGCATATAAGAGAGTACCTATCCATGGAGGTCCCATGGGCGCGTTATTGTGACACAGATGACGTGGCACTGCCCGTAGCAGTGTATTTGATTAATCTACGGCGTCTCCTAGGCATATTTTGGTAAGTTTGACGGTGGATGTTATCGTAGTGTCATACGAAACATTTGGCACCATTAGTGAATGATTACTGGAGTAGCTACCCTATGAAATTCACTCGACCCTTCAGATAAGTTATAAGTTTTGGCTCTTGTGTGCATTATTTTATGGAATTGGATTTGTTAAGTATAGTATATTTTGATTCGTTAAGTATAAGATATTTGTTAAGTATAAGATTTGTTAAGAATAAGATTTGTTAAGTATAAGATTATACCTATTTGTATTTTGATTCGAAAATAAGTTTGTTTGAAATAAGTTTGTCTTTGAAATACGTCTCTGCTTTTCATATAATATTTCTGCTTTTGTCATATCCGTCACTGAGCTTTTTGCTCAGCCGTATTCCTTTTTCTTTCTTATACGGCAGGTTATCAGAAGGGCTTTGGGATCAAGAGAAGAGAGTAGATAGAAGTGGACTTAGCACCCCTTTGCTTTAGAGTTAATTGAAGAATTAGTACTTTGAATACATTTTGGTTTGACTTTTGAATAAGATTAATGCCCCTTTTGTCCATTTGATATCATTTTGTACGTTTTGTAAGTTAGGGGCGTTACAACAACCGTATTGTGGGGGCACGATGCCGGTTGGAACCAAGTACATGTAACCTTCAATTTTTTTTTTTTAATATACAAAAATCGATTCAATCTTTATGATATATCTCGGGTACGAAACTAGTAGATATACATACCACCGTTTAATCCATTTCTTACCGACCAAACCCTAAAAACCGAGTCACACGTGTGAAATATCACTCACACCCCAAAGTAGGGTTTATAAACTCTGTTTTTGCCACACACTTTCTTCCTCTTTCTCCCCCCTCACCTCCCTTTCTTCCTACTCCCATATCAATCCAGTTATTTATATCTATATACATATATCTGCATCTATATATCTATGTAAACCCCATAGATACACAAAGAAAACCCATAAATCTTGAAAACACCCAACTCATAAAATCATGGCGGCTGAATCTTTAACCACTTTGATTGGTACCAATCTTTCTAATTCTGAAAATCCAGCTCAAGAATCTTTGGATAAATCCCCATTTAGAAGGATTCAATTTCACCCTGCAAAAAAACCCTTTAATGGGTTCAATAAAGGGGGAGCTGATGATGGTTTTCAGCTCGAAACGTTAAACCCGACGAAACCCGGGTCGAAAAATGTTAATGGGAATGAAAAAGTTGGTGGGTCGGATTGTGTTGGGATTTCGGGTAAGAAAAGAGATGCTTTTGAGATGGAAAATGGGGTGGATCCTGAACTTAGTTTTGGGATTACTTTCAGAAGAATTGTAAGTGTTTCTTTTATTAGAAAGTTTTGATTTTTATTGTGTATTTGGTTAATTTGATTTATTTTTTTGTTTATAGTACTGTTAAGTATTAAAATTAGTAAGAAAATGTGGGGGTTAGGATATTGGTTTTGTTGAAGATGATCGTTTTCGGGTTGAAATGTAGTAAACATGATCATTTTAGTACTTTTGGTAAAGTTCAAACTTTCTCAACCATGGATAGATGTGTTAAGTAATATTTAATGAAGGTAAGTAAGCTTTGCAAGTAATTATCATCAAGTGTGTGTAACGATAAGAAGCGGACTAGCGAAAATCATTACTTTAGATGATATCTCTGAATGTAGAAATGTTTTTACAGATCTGACATTTTTGAAAGATAGGTGTTGTAAGTCTTATAGGTCTTAGGGAGTGCCATTATATATCTTTTCATTTTGATTTTTGTTCCATCTAGTACGGTTGAGTTTACTTTTGGAAATTTGGGGACAAGATGAAAAGTGATAGATGGTGTTTGTTGCTAAGGTGAGGGTTTGAGAAAACCCATGAAATAAGGGATTCTTCAAAGTACGTGTGAGGAGAAACATGATCCCAATTCTCTTTTGCACCTAGTCATTCCATGCAACAAACTATGCCACCTAAAATGAACCCAAGTGCAATTGACCTTTTTTTTTCAGACCATGAGTTGTTTTTAACCAAAGACATTAGACCCGTTATCCAGTCTGCCCAAACTGATAGTTGTCACCTCAATCAGGGGATCTGACTAATGTGCGTATTCTACTGCTTTTATCTCACTCTATTATTACTCTATTATTAAGAAGCATCTGTTGCTCAATCTATTTTTACTACTATGTTTTTTTCCTTTTTTTTTTTCAAGTGAGTTGGAAAAAAATTTCAGCTTACATCTTTTATTGTAAATAAGTCAAACTTGAAACTACATAACTCTCTCCAATTTTTAATGCCATTTGTGCGTTAAATGTTTACTTGGTGACCATATTACTAATTCCATTTTCATGGCTTTATTGAGAGTGAGACATGTTTTTTCTCTCATCGGATTTTTTTTTTTTGGATTTGCACTTGTTGGCCTTTTTGGAAATATTTTCAGGTAATTACTTATCAGGTTCACTTCATACCATGTTTATCTTCTTTTGACAGCTTGGATATTTTTTTTCCTGCGAGTAAATTGCTTGAATAGTTCACGTGGTTTATCATTTTTTGCACGTTCAGTCCATTTGTAAGTATTTTGCATGTATGGTCCCTGAAATGACTTTTTCATTGAAAGAATTGTCCGTCTCTTCACATAACTTGACTTGTTAGGGGGACCATTAATGCAATGAATAACAATTTAAGTGACCCATTGTGAAAGAATTTTCGAAATAGAGGGGTCATGCTTGCAATAAAAAAAGTGTTTTGAGGGATCATACGAGCAAAAAAACATGATGAGGGACAGAGGTTGAGAAAATGACTTAATCACAGGGACCATTCATGCAATTTACTTTTTTTCTGAACATTTGTTAATCCGGCATAACTTCTTTAGATCTTTTTTTCTGAACATTTGTTAATCCGGCATAACTTCTTTAGATCTTCACAAAAGTTTCTTGTTTTGTTCATGAATTTCTTGGATCATTTGGATCATTATTTTCTCAATGATGTTTTTTATTCTATAAGTTCTGATTATTCAGAATAGTTATCGACTTTGTTATGCTTGTTGAGATTTTACATATTCGTACAGTGAGCTGTATATGGTTTGTATGGTTCGTACAAGCATAAATTCTTTTGGATTTATTATTATTCTTCTATTATATTGCAGGGCAGTTTCTCTAAATGCTTGTGAAATGTTAGAAATTGCATTACTACCAATACATTTTGAAATACGATTATCTTGCTTACAAGAAAACTCATTATTCACATTTGATTTTTCTTGGATGTATTTACTTGATACATAACTATCTCCAAGGTGACCTAGTTGTTAACATTTTGACATCCTTACAAGAGGTTTTAGGTTTGAACCCCTATAGGTACAATCTTTGGGTGGCCAGGAATTTGTTCGAAAACTTCCATGGGATACCCTGGTCAGCCCGCGTACATGAGTCATATTGTCAAAAAATGACTTGCCTTCCCCGAATATCTAACTAGGGGAAACATCATGAAGGGACTATGTACTTGGTACATAATTTTGATGAAACATATGACGGGTCACTCAGAATTTTAAACATACTTAAAAAGTGTCAGATGGGTTCTACGTGGATTATCAAATTTGGTTAGTAGAATTTCACCTGACTTGATTCTTTTGTGACTAATTTTTTGGGCCATTTGATTAAGGTTGTGCAACAGTCAAAAACCAATCTGGATCGTGCACAAACTAGAAATGAACTTTTGAGAATTTAGGAACCCAAAACTGGATTGTACTTTTCGGACTTTTTGTGTTTCCTATCAGTCTAGAGCAGGTTTGGTGCTACAGTGGACTAGAATATCTGCTATGTTTTTGTTTCCAAACTCTAATTATTTTAACCCAAATGGGGGTGGCCAAATTGATTAAACGGGCTGAGTACTTTTATCAAGAAGTGCTATGTATTATGTTTGTAACTCTTTTGGTGTGTCCTTTCTCGGGTGGGTGGCGCAAAATTTTTCTCGGGTCTCTAGATCTGATTCATGTTTGTGTGTCTGTGAACTTGGACACTGTGATATTAGTCTGCTGAAAGTTGGACACCACGGTTGTCAATCAAGTAAATTCTGAATGGGTCATTGTTGACACCTCTAATTTAATTTTTGGTTGTCACTTGGTGCTACTATGATTTCTTTCGTAGGTCACATTTACCCATGTCAACAGTCAACCTTATGTCAATTATGTTTCTTGGAAATATTCATGGATCATTTACTCAGTATACTGCACTTATGATGTGACAATCTACAGGGTGCTGGTTTGGAAAATTTAGGGAATACTTGCTTTCTTAACTCGGTGCTACAATGTTTAACATATACTGAGCCTTTAGCTGCATATCTACAAAGTGGAAAGCATCAAGTTACTTGTAAGCATCTCACCTTTCTGTAAATAAACTCAGAAACATGCATATCTATGTGGTCCTTGTGAGATATTCGATTTAGACAGAGATATTAAAATTCTTATTAGCTGGCATCTTTTCATGTATTGAACTACTTATGCAGGCCGGAAAGCTGGATTTTGTGCTTTATGTGCTATTCAGAAGCATGTCAGTCGTGCACTGCAGTTATCAGGAAGATCATTGGCACCTAAAGATCTAGTTTCAAATCTGCGGTGTATCCTATAGTTTACATTGTTCATATTCCTGATTAAGTTAAAAGTTTTTTTTTTTCAGAAGTTTTTTGAACTTGGATGCAAATAGGCTCGTTGGATTGAATTTTATTTCAGATCTGAACACCTTAACAACATAATTAGGTATATCCAGGACTTTTAGAAATTCAAGGCAGGAGGATGCTCACGAGTACATGGTTAACTTGTTGGAATCAATGCACAAGTGTTGCTTACCTACAGGAGTGCCTAGTGAATCACAAAGCGCTTATGATAAAAGTTTGGTTCATAAGATATTTGGTGGCAAACTCCGTAGTCAGGTAACTCCTATTTCTGTACTTCAGTGGTAGAGGAGGAATGAGGGATAAGTGTAACTACTGCTAGTAGTTTGGTTAAGAGCTTCGTGAACATACTTTGAATGACTGTAGATGCTTGGCGTTTTGCTTATGTTTAAATATAATGTCAATTTCCAGGTGAAATGCATGCAGTGCAACTACTGCTCTAACAAGTTTGATCCGTTCTTGGATTTGAGTTTGGAAATCTTGAAAGCAGATAATTTGTACAAGGCCTTTGCGAATTTCACTGCCAAAGAACAGTTGGATGGAGGGGCTAAGCAATACCAGTGCCAGCAGTGCAAGCAAAAGGTCAAGGCTCTCAAACAGCTTACAATTCACAAGGCCCCCAATGTCCTTACGGTCCACCTGAAACGCTTTGGTTCCCATATGTCAGGGCAAAAGATTGACAAGAAAGTCTTGTTTGGTTCTACATTAGACTTGACACCTTTTGTCACTGGGCCAAATGTAAGTCCCGTTATTTAATTTCAGCACCAGTCACTCAAATCCTGCATGAGTAAATTGTATCATGTGAAAGAATGTCTTTTACATTTTGAAAGTTTGTGCAATGCTTGCATATTAGAGGGGGCACAAATAAGCATGGTTGGCTCATTGGATCAGAATTGGGTTTGAGTCAAAACTTTAACTTTTTAACGGATTGAAAATAGTGGGCTCGGGTTGAGGCGCCGTAATCCTGTTTAAAATTTTGAATTTTCTATACATAGGTATTGTTCTCAAATAAGATTGCAAAACGATCTTATCTCAATTAAATATTTCATATTTTTGGATATAATGATTTTGGTTGTTGGTGTTTGACCTATTAGAGTTGAGACGACCCAGATCAACCCATTCGTAAGTAAATGGGTCAAATGATCTTCCCTACTATATAGCCTCCCTTTTCTTGTCATTTATTGAGGTTCATCTACAAAATATTGCAGGATGGGGATTTGAAGTACACTCTTTATGGCGTTCTAGTTCATGCTGGTTGGAGCACACATTCTGGTCATTATTATTGCTTTGTTCGGACATCTAGTGGCATGTGGTACTCACTTGATGACAATCGGGTAGGATGCATACTTGACTTGCTTCATATAGGAGTAGGAGAAGTGTAGATTATAATTATATTCTGTTATTTCTCATTTGAACAGGTCTATCAAGTGAGTGAGAAGAAGGTTTTTGAGCAGAAAGCCTACATGCTATTCTATTTTCGGGATAGAAAAAGTGCTCCACTGAAGAAGACTTCAGATGTTGTTCATCAAAAAGATAAAGCTGTGATTAATGGTACACTTGATGGATCCAGTACACCAAAAGAGGGCCAAACAAAAACTGGTCTAAGTAATGGCTCATTGAATGTTCAAAAATCTGTAGCTACTGTTGCTATTGAAAGCGGCAGTCCCATTCCTGTTGCACCAAAAGAGACTCAAATGAATACCAACTTAATCAATGGATCATTAAATGATCCACAGTCATTGGCTACTGTTGGAATTGAAAGAAGTGGGATCAGTTCTGTTGCACCAAAAGAGACCCAAACTAACACCAGTTTAAGTATTGGAGCATTAAGCAGTCAACAGACTTCTGTTACTGTTGATGCTGTGGGAAATGGGCCCCTTGATGGTGCACCTGAACAGACACATTCAAACACCAATTTAACCAATGGTTCACTAAATGCCCACAAGTCTTCAGTTACTGTTGGTACCATGGAAAATGCTTCCAGTAATGGTGCACCAGACCAGACCCATACGAACACCAGTATAAGTAACAGAGTCTCAATCAATCAGAAGTCTTCTTATATGGCTGGTAGCATGACCGATGAAATCAGTAATGGTGCATTAGAACAGACCCAGAAGACAGAAGGTCCAGTTTTAAATAGCATTTTTGTGCCCAATTCAGAAATGACCACGAAGGGCAAAAGTGAACATTCTAGCATCCAAAATGCTACAACAGTCAGTTGCTGCAAGCCACTTGCTACTTCTGTGGATACTGCAAATAAAATGGAGAACCATGCTATGGTAAAGATTTTGATTGTTGGTTGAACTCCATATAGAGGTAGATAAATGGGTAGGTCGTGTAGCTTGGTTGGGTTACAGGTTATTTGTGTTGTGGTCATAAAGGGTTGGGTTGACCAAAAAAATTGTTCGAAAAGTTTGTCATATGTATTATTTCAGCAATAATTTATCTGTCTGAACTAATATTTTAGTAGGTTTTAGTCTTTAAAAACATACAATGGGATACTTTTGTGCTGTTTGACGTTTGTTAGCCTTTTCAGTTTTACCCATTTGGGCTGGCGGGTTATAAGTAGAGGTGGATAAATGGGTATGTTGTGCAGGCTGGGTTAGTAATGGGTTACGTGGGTATTGATCAAAATGGGTTGGTTGTATTGACCAGAAATGGATAAACCCTCTATCCAAAAAAATTTGTGATATGATTCACAAATTTTCATTATTTTTGGATTGAACTTCATGTTGAAGTGTATAAATGGGTAGGTCTTGCAAGTTAGGTTGATAATGTGTTATCTGAATATTGATTAAATTTGGTTAGTTGGATTGACCAGAAACCGTTTATCCATTTTTTTGTCTATGACTTTGTTGGCCTAATGTTAAATTGGATAAATGGGCAGTTCGTGCAGGCTGGGTGGCGATGTACTCTAGGTATTGTTTAAAATGGGTCACTTTGTGTTGATTAGAAATGCTGTCCAAATTTTGTTTTTTTATGATTATCAACAATTGCATATGTTTAGTCATAGTATTTGAATATATAATTCAACAGGTTTATGCAAAGAAAACATAGTTTGTGTTCTATAACCTTTATCTTTAGTTTTGATTTTACCTATTCGGGCTAGCAGTGTTAGTAGTTTCTTACAGTCTCTTGGGCGTCGGTCCAAATCTTGCTGTACATTTAGCTTCTCAGTTATTAGTTCTATTGTTCAAAAAATAGAAAAAACATACCCCAGTTTGATCCATTTATAATTAAATGTTGCTACCTCTAACTTTATTAAGTATGCTTATACTTATTTAGTCGTTAATTGGTGAAAATCTATAGGAAGTTGGTGTGAGTGAATCATCTAGGGTCAATAGTGGTAGTGATGGTCAAATCAAGGTGGTAGCTACTACATTGCCGGATCCATCAGGTTTACCAAAAATGGAAAGCTATATGGAGGAGAAAACTCTTGGCAGGAAAACCCATAAAAAAGCAAAGAACTTCCTGAAGTGCAGGGTAATGAGTATGAAATTCAGCTCAAATGTTTTAATGGGGACATCATTAAACCAGAGGAAGAAAAAAAAACATAAGCGAAGCAAACGGTTGAAAAATGTTTCTCAAGAGAACTTGGTCAATGAAGGTCCGTCTACATCTGTCAATGTAAAACCACTGGAGCTGGTCAAACTTCCTGTTGAAAATGGATTCAAAGAGAGCTCAGTTCTTGAAGGTTCTTCTGTCAAAATTGAAGCACTGGAGGCAGTTAAATGTCCCTTTGAAAATGGATTCAAAGAGAGGGTGAACAAAGACGGTGCTGTGCTTGCAACAAGTGATTGTAATGGTGACTTACAAAGAGATGCACCTAAAGGATCAAATCATTTGGATGTTTGCAGGGGAGCTTCAAAACAAAAAGATTTGGTTCATATGCTTACCAGAGGTTTGGAGGACAGAGTTGGTGAGTAGTATTATTTCCTTACCTTTTCTGCATTCTACTTATACGTAGTAGTATTATAATATTTCCTCTAAATAGAAGTAGTTTAGTTAGAGGAAAATGGTTTGGCTATATTTCGACCTTTTAAGGAACTACGAACTCAACAATCTTGAGGACCTAGGCAAACCTAAAGATCGAATTCTTTAAGAAGACAAACTTGAGAGAACATGCTGGTCAAATTGGAATCCCCAATATCTCTTGATTTTTGTTATTGGATGAAGACATAGATTTAGGAAGGAATCATGTTAAGAAAAGGAAAAAGAGATTTTTTTGGGGGAAAACCCAGATTACAAAGTGTAGCATTTTTTTTTTGTGGTGGATGGAGTTTAATATGGAAAATAGGAAAGTTTTGCAACTTGCATGGAATGGAGGGGAGTGTTTTTGTTCTTTCCTACTAGTATGAATACATTGTAATTGTTATCTGTTTTTATGTCATTCTTTTTTTTTTAATATATATTTCAGTCCCTCGTTGGGATGAGGAGGATTCAACACGATCTCAGAGAGGAGAAACAGAACATGGTCTCACCATTGGCTACATAGGAGATGATTGGTGAGAGTCCCAAGCTCATGATGTTTGCATCTTCTAATCTTCAGACATGTTGTACATAATTCTTAACTTATTTTGTGAACCATATTAACAGGGACTATATATACGATCAAGGACATAGGAAGAAAGTAAGGATGTCACGAACACAATTTGATGGGGAAAACCCGTTTCAAAATATCGCAAACGAAAGGTTAAAATCACATGCAGGAAAACAGAAGTCGATTAAAGGACAAAAGCAGTTCAATAAGTCACGATCTGGTAATGGGCCATGCAGGACATGATGCTAAAATTGAGCCAAATTTTTTTGCTTATGAGAATTTGAGAACGAGAATGGCCTGACATATTTACCAGGTATCCTCTTAGAAATTCTTTATCTGATTTGTAGAGTTTGCCCGAGTTCCTGAGGCGTGGGAGTAATTTTTGTTTTGCTGTCTGAAGTCAGGGTTTTGAATTAGGTAACATGTTCTTGATGATGTTTAATGTATGTAATTTGTTTTAAGAAGAGAGGATATTGAACTAATGTACCTCTTATGTTTGAACTTTTTCTGGGATATCTAATCAAGAATGATTAATAAGCAAATTATGGGAGGAATTGTTATTGAAGGTGTATCCATTGGTTCAAATCTTGTTTGTATTATGCATGGGCATAACCTCAAGTGCTCGAAAGTAAATGTTTGTTACAAGTGAAGGAGTCAGATACGTTTGTTGATATAAACGGTTCATTTTTATATCATGGGTAGAAAGGGGTTGGTTTGAATGGTTGACCTCTTATCAATTTTCCAAATTTGTTATAAACAGTGAATGCATTACTATAAAGAATCTCTTTCAGAAACAATATTAAGAGTTTAAGCTATAAAATGTCAACGTTATTTCTTGAATGTGTAACGGAGACGAGTAACTTTTGGTATCATAAGGTAAAACATCAAACCTTCAAATGTTTTGTTCTGTTATGTGCCAGTGCCACAACACTTGTATCTATACTATTATAAGAATTACATTATCATTGTTTGCATCAATAATCTAGATTATTCACCATCATCAGTCGCTACCACCATACCACCACCAGCAATGTTGTACTGCATGGACATTCATCTAGTGTTTGACATTCGCAAAAGTGAAATGACGGTTGAATGAAATAAAAACACCACATGGTATAGCATACTGAAATCGCTAGTAATCGCAGTGTCAGCCATACGAAGGTGAAACTGTTCCCGAGCCTTGTACATGCTGCCCATTAGACCATGGTAGCTTTCCATGCCCCAAAGTCGTTCTCTGATATATCTTTCACATTTTAAATAAAATTGCACAGAAATAGAATTCACATGACCCTTGGTAAATGGGTGCAAATTGACTACTCAATAGTCATAGGTATCCTATGTCAAAAGGTTTCAACAATGTTTAGCATGCAAGAAAAGACGTAGAAAGTAAGCATATATGGTGCATATATGGTGATTGATGATGGAACATGAGGCACAATGATTAACAACACTACCATATCCATGATGTTTTGCTTCATCAACAAACTTCCATAAGTGGTTTTATCAAATTGTCATAATTAAGCCTCCTAATATAATTCTTAAACACACTTATAATCTTTTCCCACACCCCCTGAAATCATTTTTAATGATTCATTCAGATTTCATAGATTTATCACTGATTGTAAATGTTGTTGATTGTCTGGATTTAAGTGCGTATTTCATGTACTAATGGGCATATATTATAAAGTAAAAGCAAAGCATAGAAAACTACATTTACTTTTTATTAGCAAGTTTTAATCAATATATCCAACAACTAATTATGCGACTAAAATCTTCTTTTATTACGACTCCAAATTTAAACTGCAAATGTTCTTTAAGTTTCTGCATAATTAATGAGAGAAAAATGAGTCTCTCACTTGTCTTATCCTAAAAAATAACGATTTTGACATGATTTGTAACGATTATGATTTGTTATTAAATTTTTTAAATTTTAGTTCAATAATTTAATAAGTTTTTTAAGGACACTCAAATTGGGTGGAATATTCCCAACAATAAAACACTCAAACAAGTCCATTGGAACTTCACATAAAAAAAACAGAATCTTAACCTCGTAACAGTAAAAACCTTTACATTGAGTAGGCCTCCATGCAGGTTTCTTTTTATACACTGTAAAAACATTATTTTAAAATTATAAAAAATGTCACGCCCATACATTTTGAAAATAGGTTCTACTGGATAAACATATTGATATTCACACACAAAATTTACTCACACATGTTTTAGTCGGAACTTCTTCTTAATACGAAGCAGCCTCTCTACCTTTGAGTAGGGGTAAGGTCTGTCTACATCATACTTCCCCCATAGCCCGGCTTATGTCGGGATTGGGTACCTTGTTGTTGTTGTTGTTGTTCTGGATATGAAGCCCGTAAATTTTACAAAATATCACTCCCATACGTTCAATTCTATAACATTTTTATAACAAAACTTGATAAAAAAAACGCCTATAGGAGTTTTGCTGTACCAAAAATATAAGAATCTCTATTATGAAACTAACGCCACATTGACTATGATATTAATTCATTACTTGCCACAAAGTACAATATATGATACAATATATATTGAGGAGAAGAATATTTAGTTTAGTGCATAAAAATAGATCATTTAAGTATGTGCGTCTCGTGGCTTAAAATTGGTATTAGTGTTTCCCACATGGTTACATCATTCAACTAAGAAAACAAAAATATTGTTGATTATGGTAATTGAGAAATGATATTATTATAAGAACACATATAAATAAAACAATATAAATATAAGTATCATCAAGCTAAATAAAAATGGTGGTCCCTTTCTTGAGCATGGAAGTGGTCATGGTATCATCATCATCTCTATTGTATACACCTCACTCGATCTATTATAAATGGGAGATGATATTTGGTCCTATTATTTTTGATGTACAAACTAATTAACAAATGAGATACTTAGCTTATAATTTATACATCCAGTCTCGAAAATGTTTACATTGAAGTTAATATACAATAAGTCGATGATTCAGTCAATGAACATTATATTTGTAGCCGTACATAAGAAGGGATCAATCTGGTTTGTTTTAATTAATTGTGGGAACTTAATTTTATACATGTGTAACCTTCTCTTCAAATGTGGTAGTTTACGGTATTTGTTTATGATTGTATCCTTTTATTTGTTTTAAATTGACTAATGACTCCTTTTATCGTCGTAAAATGAATGTTTATATACTCGTCTAGTCGTGTGATACTGTGATTAATACGAGTTTTATCGTCACATTTCATTTTACCATTTATGTTAATCTGTTTCAAAGCTATCTGTGATTTGCATCATTTCGTTAAAGTTTATTTTAGGTACTTGAAAAATAAAATCTCAATGGTGTTTTGAAAAATGTTTGTTTTCATATAAAACTAACAAATAAACATACAAAAGGACCACCCAATATACTACTCGTATAAAATAAAAAGAAATGTCTAAGAGAAAATTAGTAGAATTATTTATGTCAACTTTGTTTCTGCTCTCTCTCCTCTTCAACGGCTCTCCAACGGCTCTCTAGATCCAAATCTAGATCTGAGATTGAGGCTGAGATTGTGATTGAGAGGTTGAGATTGAGATTTTGAGATCGAGAGGATCCCGGTTAAGCTTTCATTCCGGTGGATCTAACCCTATTTTTCACCCCGGGCCGGAGGTCCCTTCCACTTCGGTGGATCTGGAAGCAGCCTCTCTACCTTTGAGTAGAGGTAAGGTCTGTCTACATCATACCTCCCTTATAGCCCGACTTATGTCGGGATTGAGTACCTTGTTGTTGTTGTTTATGTCAACTTTCTAGAAAGTTAAATATATGTATCTATAATAACTTCCATATTTGATCATATGAGAAAAAAAGAAAAAACATACCCATCTTGAGTAGAAAATGAAAATGATTTTACCACTATACACAACAAAACACACTTAAAATACAAATACACACAATGACACAATACACACAGACACATAGCATGGCTGCCATGGCATCATTGAATACCACTATCAGCTTTTTCTGATAACTTTCACCAACCCTTGTCACATTTATGAACTCCCTTCACCATCTCCCCACTCACTTCAGTTAATACTTCCAAATTCACCATCACCAACATTATAAACCCACCCACACACCATTTTCTTGTGTTTCATCCAAAATTTGGACCCTTTTATCATACCATCTCAAGTCTTAAACACAAAGACAAATATTCTTCACATTTTCTTGTTTTTTGTTTTCTGTTATGTTTGCTTCATGCAAATGGGCATTTTCTTGGAACACAAGCATTATAATGAGATGAAAAAGTGTTTCAAAGATTATTAAAAAAAGACTTGCTTTTTCTTCAGGGGTTTACACATCTTTCTTTCTTTAGTCAATATCAAAAATGGACTTTGCTTTAGTTGGTTGCATTTTGATTCTAACACTCTTCTTGAAGTCAAACCTTGGTCAACAGCAAAATCAGCCAATACCCAATTCAGATGAGTTCTTAATTTCCAGATTTTTTGAAAAAATGGGCTTAAATTCTTCAAAAAGTTACAATCTTTCTTCATCTGTTTGTTCATGGCAAGCTGTGTTTTGTGATGCTGAACAAGAAAATGTCATTGGTCTTGTTGCTCCTAATTTAGGTCTTATTGGTCCTATACCTGACAATACTATTGCCAAACTTAAAAAGCTTCAATTTTTAGACTTGAATAGTAATCATATCACTGATTTTTCATCTGATTTTTGGAGCTTAACTTCACTTAAATCACTTAATCTTTCAAACAACAAGTTTTCAGTCAATCTTTCAACCAACATTGGTAACTTTGTGTCACTTGAAAAACTTGACATTTCTTTCAACAACTTTTCAGGTTCCCTCCCTGATTCATTAAGTTCTCTAGCAAGTTTACAAATGCTTAATCTTAACAGAAATATGTTTGATTCAATGATTACATCAGGATTCATAAAGTGCCACTCTTTGACTTCTGTTGACTTCTCTATGAACAGTTTTCATGGCAGTCTTCCAAAGGGGTTTGACCATGCATTTCCTAAGCTAAAAAGCTTGAATCTTGCTGGAAATTTGATTAATGGAAGGGGGTCTGATTTGTCAAAGATGGTTTCTTTAACTTATTTGAACATTTCCAAGAATCTTTTTAAGGGCTCTCTTGTTGAAATATTTCATGGGCCATTGGAAGTGATTGATTTAAGTAGTAATCATTTTGATGGTCATATTTCTCAGGTAAATTTTGATCCATCTTTTGATTGGTCTCATTTGATTTATCTTGATTTATCTGATAATAAGATTAGTGGAATGTTTTTTAGTAATTTAAGCCAAGCCCATAAGATAAGGCATCTTAATCTTGCTAAAAATAGGTTCACAAAACAAAGTTTCATCCACATTGATGAACTTCATAGTTTAGAGTACCTTAACTTGTCGAAAACCAATATAATCGGTCGAATCGATGACAAGATTTCGACTTTAACTCGTCTGAGGACACTTGATCTTTCAAGTAATCATCTTGCTGGTAACATCCCACTTTTGAACTTCAAATCACTACAGAACCTTGATCTTTCAAACAATAACTTAACTGGATACATACCATTGTCTCTGTTGAAAAAGCTACCATGGATGGAAAGATTCAACTTTTCTTACAACAATTTGACTCTTTGTGGTTCTGAAGTTCCACTTGAAACCCTTCAATTTGCGTTCATTGGGTCGACAAATAGTTGCCCATTCGCTGCAAACCCAACACTTTTCAAGAGAAAAGTGCATAAACATAGAGGACTCAAGCTTGCTTTGGGTCTGGCCATCTCGTTAATCTGCTTGCTTCTTGGTTTGCTACTGTTTGCATTTGGGTGTCGAAAGACAACAAGAATGTGGGATGCTAAAGAGTCTTGCAATGAAGAAAAATTCATTTCTGGCCCGTTTTCATTTAAAACAGATTCAACCACTTGGGTAGCAGATGTAAAGGTTGCATCTTTAGTCCCTGTAGTGATCTTTGAGAAGCCGTTGTTGAATTTTACCTTTTCGGATCTTTTATCTGCTACATCAAATTTCAATAGGGATACCCTTTTGGCTGAAGGGAGGTTTGGACCGGTATATCGTGGTTTTTTGGCTGGTGATGGTCATGTCGCAATTAAGGTCTTGGTTCATGGATCCACCATGACTGATCAAGAGGCTGCAAGTGAGCTCGAGTATCTTGGGTATATAAAACACCCGAATCTCGTTCCTTTAATGGGATACTGCATTGCAGGTGAACAAAGAATCGCAATTTATGATTATATGGAAAATGGAAACTTGCATAACTTGTTGTATGATCTTCCTCTTGGAGTTCAAGTTAATGAAGATTGGAGTACCGATGCATGGGAAGAAAATGTCGAAAACGGTATTCAAAACATGGGGGCTGACGCCCTTTTGATCACGTGGCGGTTCAGACACAAGATCGGGCTTGGAACAGCCCGGGCATTGGCATTTCTCCACCATGGGTGCTCACCACCAATCATTCATAGAGACATTAAGGCGAGTAGTGTTTATCTTGATTACAATCTTGAACCAAGGTTATCAGACTTTGGGCTCGCAAAAATCTTTGGAAACACTGTTGGTGATGACATGGCTCACGGGTCCCCTGGATATGCGCCACCAGATGACGTGATTACACCAAAATCTGATGTTTATGGATTTGGGGTGATTCTTCTTGAGTTGATTACAGGTAAAAAGCCCGTTGGTGATGACTATCCAGGCAATGACACTTTGAAAGCACAAGATTTGGTTAGTTGGGTTAGAGGGCTCGTAAGGATGAACGCTGGTTCACAAGCCATAGATCCCAAGATTCGAGCCACGGGTGATGAATGTCAAATGATAGAAGGCTTAAAAATCGGGTGTCTGTGCACAGCTGATCTTCCATCTAAGCGGTCAAGTATGCAACAAGTGGTTGGACTTCTCAAGGATATCGAACCAATATGAGTTTGTGAAGAAGTTCAAAGAGTTGGTTTTTGTATACGGCTTCTTGTTACTCATTTTGTTAAGGCATATGCAAGATTTTCAAGTTGAAAATGGCTGTAATGAAAGGAAAAAAAAAACAAAAAATCAGAAAAGAAAATATCGTATGAGGTTGTAAGTTCAAAAGAATATGGTCATGAATGTTCTCTTTTGCAACCAGTAATATTGATTATCAAGTTACAATCTTTGGGTTGTATCACTGTAAAAAATGCTCCTTCAGTGCCAAAAAGAAGAAAGGAAAAATCAAGAGTTCTAAATTCCAATGAAGTTATAGAATTTTAAAACAATAGGAATTCAATTCTTACATTGTGTGTGTAGATAACAAGGGAAGACTTGAACAAAAATGGAAGAAAAAGTGAAGCTTTTCTAATTAAAAATACTCGACACATTTTTCCTTTAATAACCATGATATTGGTGCTGAAATGTTGATTTTTTATGACTGAATATGGCTTAATAACCCCTTATCAAGTCTCTGATTTGAAGCCAATTATAATTGAACTGCTTAAGACCCTTCTTTTGACCTAACCGATCCAAAACCAAACCACTTCCAGAGGGCATGGGTTAGGTTTCGAGGATCACCCTCGCAGCAAAACCAATAACCGAAATGATAAACCAAAACACCTTAATCTAAGTAGGAATACAAGACCAGACCTAGCAACAGTCTTTGTATGATCCTGTCTTGCGTTCCCTCAAAGTATTTTCTTAAAAACCCACAATCCACGAACATCAAGAAAAAGGGAAAATGCATTACAATCTACTTCCAAATTGTGAAGTTTTTCACAATTGAGATATCAAATCACAAAGAATTCTATATTCAATAAAGGAAGCCTTTTATTCATAAAACTCATAGTTCACATTTCAATATTCCTTCCCTTGTACCTAAAGGATTAAGATCCCTCAGTCAAGTTGGAGGAATCTAAACCCTTAGATTTAAATCAAGGGTCATGATTCTCAAGTTGATCAACTTGAGGGGATCCTAATCTGTACCTTAAGGCACACCAAAATGGCATACTAAGACACCAAACTGGCATACTAAGATATCAAAGGCTTTAAGATGAAGAGTTGGACACAACCCATTCCACCAAAGTCGAGATAGCAAATCCAGTTGCTGCCTTTTTCTTGTCACTCCAAACAGGACCAGCCATGTCGATATGCAACCATTGTACTTTCTTATCAACAAACTGCAATGTAAAACAGTTTTGGAAACTAGTCAAATATCAAATACTTGCATTATACTTTACAAACAAGCCAAGGGAGTTTATATTAGGTATACAGAAATTTGACAGAACATGATAAATCTTTCAAGACCAGGATCGATGTATATATATATATATATCTTGATGATGATCAGAATAGAACTATATGGGTTTCACATAATGTAACCGTATGCAATATTCACTAGAGTACTAGAATAAATTAACTCTTGGTGATCGTAAATTTATAACAATATGCAAATAACTAGCTTAAAAGAATTAAAAATTTGATGAGCACTGAATATGGGAATTTCTGTAGCTTTCATGGAATGAGTGATACCTGCTTCAAGAAAAGAGCTGCAGTAATAGAACCACCCTGACGACCACCAGTGTTAACCATATCCGCTACTCCAGATTTCATTTGCTCCCAATAACTCTCCTCCATAGGCATCCTCCAAAGTTTTTCTCCGGCGACTTCCGAGGCGGCAACTACCTCCTTTGACAATTCATCATTGGGTGTGAAGATGCCTGTTTTATTTTTGAAACAAAAAGTTAAAGAATATAAGATACTTCCATTTCCTGGTAAAAACAAACATGAAACTGTGGAACGCCTCCCTGTTAATGTGTCAAAAGTCCTTTTGAGTATGTTCAGAATTCCATTTTCGTTTAGGTATGTTTAGAATCCTGAATGAAACAAAGTTTGATTCCGTTTTCAATCATTTATCACAATGTCCAAAAACTACCATTCTAAAAAGTTTTGTAGAGAATGAATGCTTTAACTATGATTTGATAAGCAATATTATCATTTAGCACTTTACCAGTAGTTTCATTTTTTTGTCAAATAGTATGAGAAAAGATACCCACAAGTTCATATCAAATTTGTCATATACCTGCAACTGAGGGACCAAGAGCAACTATGCAGGCTCCAGTTAAAGTTGCCAAATCAACAATCTGAACAAAACACCAATTATGGATGACAGTCATAATACAATAGTTTAACATGAGAAGCAACAACCTGGTTTTGCCTAAATGATTATCTAGGTCATACATAGGTGTAAAAGTATACCAAAAGAGAAAAGCAATGACATTAATGTAAGAAAAAGAATCAAGTTACATTCAATGAGAAAAACAGCTTGGAATTCTTGCTGAACAAGAAAAGTTACCTTGTCTACACCTTGATTACACGCATATACCAAAGCATCAGCAAGTGTAAGTCTGCCTTCAGCATCAGTGTTGTTAACCTAAATTAACAAACCACATAATATATATTCAGGTTCTCCATGAAAATATTCAATAATGTTTACGGTTTGTTAGCACTTATCTTTGGTTAATACTTGTATCAATTTATTAAAAATTCCCCGCATGCCGGTGGGATTTGCTATTATTGTTGTTTGTTTCAATCAAGTTTCCTTGTACCATTAGGTTGCTTGTCTACCAAGAATTATTTAGCCATTAGCCTATAAATGCAAGCTATGTTATCTTTTTTATCATTGAATCAAATACAATTACCATTATTATTCATTGTCATGATTACATGTGTTGCCCCCCTTCCCCCGCCCCCTCCCCTTCTCCCAAATAGATGTCAGCTTATGTCCTTTACTTGGCACAAAATTCATTTTTTTTTATCAGAACCAACATACTAATGATATAAAAAACATGCAAATGTACCTCAATTGTCTTTCCATTTGAGGCAGTTAATATGTCTCCAGGTCTCATACCGGTTCCACTTATCATGTTCTCACAAGCTGCCACTATAAAATGAACCTGTAAATGGCAAAATAACAAACAACATATCAATTGTGGAACTATAGAGCACTAAAACAAACATACTTTGAATTTGTGAGTGTAAAAAATTAGCTTGAATTGGAAGCATATCATCTAACCTCTACTCCGGGTGGTTTAATTTGACCAAGGGCTTTTGCAGCACCTAAAACTGCCGATGAGCCTCCCATATCAACTTTCATCATCTCTATTGAACAACCAGGTCCCGTCTTAATGTTATAGCCACCGCTGAAAACAAAAAATGAAAAGACTAATTAATTACCTATCAAGAGTCGTGACTTGTTAATTCCATTCTGCTAATAACCAACAAGAATCAAATGGTAAGTTCGTGACCGTTGCAGATGAACAGATATTCTTCCCTTTTATTTAAAACAAGCATGCTTTCACTCACATTTTAATATATATATATATATATATATATATATATATATACACACATATTAAAAGTGGCAATGTGAGCGCTTCAAGAAAGTTGGGAATGAGTCAATATAGATTTGGGTTGAAATGGATCATTTTCGGTACATGTCAAAACGGGTCATGCCGTGTTAGGTTGACCTGCAAACACTTACTGGGTCCATTGTTAACTTTAAAGTAAGTGATGTGTTATTAGTAGTACAATTACTATCTCAACCTTTCAATAAGACAACTTAAGAGGTTGCGTGCAATGAGAATAGCCATAGGCGACTTTCAACCCGTTTGAACCATTTAACCCATTCCCCTTTTAGACAAAAAATTTATTTGGGACAATGAGATAGCACAGCTCAAATACACTCATTCATGAGTAAATGATGATGGTTTCTACCACCATTTGTACAAAAAAAAAAGATTGTTACCTATCAAAAGTCAATCCCTTTCCCACCAAAGCCAGCTTGGTTTTGACAGATCCACTAGGAGGTTTATAACATAAATGGATAAATTTAGGGGGGTTTGTAGAAGCAGCAGCAACACCAAGGTAAGAACCCATTTTTAATTCTTTGCATTGCTCTGCATCCAAAATCTTTGCTGTCAAAACATCACTATATGTAGCAGCAATTTTTTCAGCCTCCGCTGCTAGTACCTCTGAGGCATAAACATAAACACATCCAATATTATTCGTAATAACTAAGCATATATTATTGTTATTAAAAGATTAAACAAGCGATAAGTGAGAACATATGGATGACTAACCAGGAGTGAGCACATTCGCAGGTGCATTTACAAGCTCTTTTGCCAAAATTACTCCTGAGCAAACGTCTTCAGTGTACTTGAGTTTCTTTTCCAGCTCGGGTCCAGTTCCAAGACCAAGAAGTTCCACAGACTTCAAAGCTGACTTCTTAGACTCAGATTTGAATCTGTTATCTTCGTATGTACCCAGCAGCGTACCTATTACATCAAAAGAACCAAATATTCTTGTTACAGGTTACAATCCCTGCTGTAGAACATCAGTAACAGAGGTGGAAGATTTATTTATCTAGAAATGGGTGAGTTCGGGATACACTACATCCCCTACGGGTCAAACAAGTAATACTGAATAAACTTGGCCAAGAATGAAAAAGGTTCAAACGGTTGAGGTGTGCCCAAAGTGGTTCAATGCTTACAACCTCTCAATCACTTTAAACACAAAACTTAATGGAATTATCTTTAATGATATAACTTTTGTAATAAAAAACAAGTGGTGTTTGGATACTTGATATAAAACTGATTATCTGATGACTGTGACTTAAAGATGTTTTAAATCAATTTGCTTAAGATATTATGCAAGGGGCAGCAAAAAAAATTATGACCCTACGTACATCTATTAGTTATAAATATCGATACAAAAACGTTGACGGGTCAATAAGACCCATTTGATCCGTTGCCCAACCCAGCCCACGCCATGCACAGTGCACCCATATTACAACCTTTAACTAAAAAAGATGGTAAAACTAACCTTTTGCTAGTGCTGAAGCAATGGCGAGTTTTGATTCATAAGTTAAGCCTTCTAAAGAAGCAAGTGCAATGGCAACATTGTTAGCTTGTGAAGCCTTTGCAGCCGATGCAACAGATTCACCAAGACTGTGGTAAGCTACAGTTGATGAACCCGTGGAGCCCTTTCCAAGCCCAATCAAGCTGACCCGTTTGGACCCAAGGCCTGCGAGCCTAATAACAGTTGACTGTCCAGTCTTTCCAGTGAAATCTTCTTCAACAGATACTTCGGACAATAATCCACCTAATTGTGAATCTAGCTTCTTTAAGATTGGGTTTTGAAATTTTGAGTTCTCATCTTTTTCCATGTCTTTTTCTGTGACACCAACTGCTAGTATATCTCCTTTCCATTCTACCAAATCGGTTTCTTTTGCGGAGAAAGAGATCTTTCATGTTTCAGGAAACAAAATAAGAAAGTTTCAGTCTTGATAACAATCGACAAAGCCATTTCTTTAAGGTGATTCTACAACTAGTAATCTGAGTATACTTAGAACATGACACAGATTTAGAAATAATCACTTATGGAACTTAGCATCATTTTCCTCGTTAATGAAATGAAACCTTAATATCAGATAACAAATCATATAACTTTGACAACTATGAGCATTTAAGTAGGATAAAAAGATTTCGTTATTATGTATATAAAAAAAAATACAAGTTTATGGTTTCCATTCCACCGAAAAAATATATATTCCAATTAGACACGGGGTAAGTTTTTAATAAGAAAGAGCATGGAAAGAAACCGATCGGATTTCTAAATTTCAGGCACATAGTCACTTCGCTATCTTAGAAATAACAACAAAAAACTTATAGCTAACTTGACAACAAAAAAGATAATCAGAATGGTAACTTTTCAATCCTCAAATCATAAGTTGATTCTTTATGGAACTGTGTAATACAAGGTAATAACTTTATTTACCATTCACAACAAAACAGCATAGCACCATTTTCATATACATAAGCAGTAAAATATATAAATCTTTACATAACTAAATCACAACATAATACAATAAAGATCAGATTATTTCACAACTTAGTTTATGGGCAGCACAAGAAAGTAATCAATCATCTAAAATTAACACACCCCATGGGAAAATAATCAAGAAAATGATGAAAAAAAAGAAAAAGTAAGGACCTTTGGGTGATCAATTTGGGCAGGAAGAGTGAGGCCAAGAGTGGCCTTAGAAATAACATGAGCCATTCTTTTGTTTCTGGAAAAACCACAAGACAATAGATTGTTTTGATATGTTTTTGTATTTGTTATTGAAAAGCAAGTAGATCTTAATAAAATGGAAGATGAAGTGAATAGAGCGGAGGAAGAGGAAGAAGAAGAATGGGCTACAATTTTAATGATTGCAGCTGCTGATGCCATTAGTGAAATAGATGGTGAGGTTTATTTATAGGAGTTTGGGTTCGGTTGGGTCGGGTGGGGTGGGGGCTTGGGTTTGGATTGGGTGAAATAAAAGGCGTGGAGATGGGGTGTTTATGTCATCATCATCGGTCAGCCAATGATGTCTAGGTCAGGTACTATCGTTTTTACCCGAGATTTTGACTTCGATCCTTAGGGATGGCACTTTGAGGTTTTCTCTCTGAATACTTGTAACGGCCCATAGTCAATATCTCATTATCTAGGATACATGCAAGGTTTCACCATTATACAGTGAGGTTTCTCAAATGTCGTATACCGACTGAATGTCGGAAAAAAATCATCGTCAAGTGACTCGCTAGTCACTGCACGGATTACACCTATATTACATGAAAATCATAAATAATACGAGTAAAAGTATAACACATAACAGAAATAGTAATAAAGAGAATGAATATCTAGAAAAGAATAATTACATTATTTGGTACAAACAAAAAATAAATATAAGAATAATATATATAAAAAAAGTAATATAAACTTTTTTATAAAAAAAAGCAAGTAGATCTTAATAAAATGGAAGATGAAGTGAATAGAGCGGAGGAAGAGGAAGAAGAAGAATGGGCTACAATTTTAATGATTGCAGCTGCTGATGCCATTAGTGAAATAGATGGTGAGGTTTATTTATAGGAGTTTGGGTTCGGTTGGGTCGGGTGGGGTGGGGGCTTGGGTTTGGATTGGGTGAAATAAAAGGCGTGGAGATGGGGTGTTTATGTCATCATCATCGGTCAGCCAATGATGTCTAGGTCAGGTACTATCGTTTTTACCCGAGATTTTGACTTCGATCCTTAGGGATGGCACTTTGAGGTTTTCTCTCTGAATACTTGTAACGGCCCATAGTCAATATCTCATTATCTAGGATACATGCAAGGTTTCACCATTATACAGTGAGGTTTCTCAAATGTCGTATACCGACTGAATGTCGGAAAAAAATCATCGTCAAGTGACTCGCTAGTCACTGCACGGATTACACCTATATTACATGAAAATCATAAATAATACGAGTAAAAGTATAACACATAACAGAAATAGTAATAAAGAGAATGAATATCTAGAAAAGAATAATTACATTATTTGACAAACAAAATACAAACAGATTTTTACAAACTCATTACCCACTAATGAAAATCAGGGAGATAAAGAGGAGAGAGAAAACACAATCAAATATCATTGGTCCAATTCACATGCCATGTCAGTTTGTAACATTATGTTTGTAAATATTTTGTAAGCTAGCATTTCTTTTAAATAAACTATTATTCTCTAACATGTATAAAAATGTATTTTTAAATAATATCGAGCCGGTATAAATTTGTCACGAAGTTTTGAATTTAAAGATCAATCAAAACCTGGCTCTGATACCATGAACGAACTCAAAGATCAACTAAAAACAACAATTATTATTAATGATTGTTTTATTATTATTAAGAATTAATCAGTCGGCTGTATAATCCGACTTATAGAGTTCGATTATTACAAAGAAGAATGATCAAGATGATCAAACAAACGATTGATCAAGATAAATCAATCAAATTACAAAGAGAATCCCTCGAATATATTTGAGAGGAAAAATATAAACGAAAATTATAAAAGTGATAATAAAACGATCTGAAACCCTAATTGGGTTATAAGTTGTATATATACTCCAAGAAGCTTGCACTACTCCTCCCTCCTCTTTTCCCTTTGTGCAAAAACAGTCCTTCCAGTATCAACAATAGCATACCTGCACAATACTCAACCCTGAAGTTAGAAGAATGTTCAAATATAACCCTAAAGTTTATATTAGACATATAATTTTTTAACACCCTCCCTTAATATAAACTTTAGGCAGCAAAAAGATCAATCATGTTCATTTTACTTAACAAAAAATCATGTTGCCTTATGCATAAACTCTTTGTAAAAATGTCAGCAGTTTGATCATTAGTATCAATCTTAACAAGATTAAGTAATCCAGAAGTTACCTTTTCTCTCACAATATGAATATCAATTTCAATATGCTTTGTTCTTTCATGAAGAACAGGATTATTAGCAATCAAAACAGCAGATTTATTGTCACAAAACAAGGTAACTGGCAATAAATTTTTTACTTGTAAGTCACTTAACAAGTTAAGAATCCATACTAACTCACAAGTAACAGTGGCCATTGCCCTATATTCTGCCTCAGAAGAGGACCTGGACACTGTACTTTGTTTTTTACTTTTCCAGGAGATAAGAGAATCATTCAAAAAAATGCAAAAACCTGTAACAGACCTCCTGGAGGTAATGCACTTTCCCCAGTCTGAATCCACAAAGGCAGTTAGAGTAAAAGACTGACCTTTAACAATGTGAATTCCTTTACCTGGATTCTTCTTCAAGTACCTCAAAATTCTGAAAGCAAGCTTTAAGTGTGAAGCTTTAGGAGCATGCATATATTGACTCAAGCATTGAACAGAATAACTTATATCTGGCCTAGGCCGCCTAGTAATGGTCAGATAAATAAGTTTGCCAATAATCTTTTGATACAAAGTAACATTATCAATGAAAGGATCAGATTCATCATTTCTGTCAGAAATAATAAGATTCATATCCATAGGAGTATTCATTGGTTTGGAACCAAGCATACCATATTCAAACAAAAGATCCATACAGTATTTTCTTTGAGTTAAACACACTCCTTGAGAAGTATCAATTACTTCAATTCCCAAAAAATATTTCAATTTTCCCAAGTCTTTAATAAGAAACTTGGTTTTTAAGAAGGTTTTGACTTTCTCAACTTCAGAATTGTCATTTCCAGTTATGACAATATCATCAACATAAACCAGCAAAGCAATAAACAACTTGGAACCAGTTTTGGTAAATAAAGAATAATCACATTTACTTTGAATGAAACCATATTCAACCAAAGCATTGGTTAACTTATGGTTCCATTGTCTAGGAGCCTGCTTTAGCCCATAAAGAGACTTCACAAGCTTACAAACCCTTTTATCATCTTTAGAAAAATATCCAGGAGGTAAAGACATATAAACTTCTTCATATAGGTCACCATACAAAAATGCATTATTAATATCCAATTGATATAAATTCCAATTATTCTGCACAGCAATATTAATAAGACACCTAACAATAACCATTTTAACAACAGGTGAAAAAGTCTCTTCATAATCTATACCTTCTTTTTGGTTATACCCCTTAGCTACTAATCTAGCTTTATACCTTTCAATTTCTCCAGAAGACTTATACTTAATTTTATATACCGACTTACAACCTATGGGTTCTCTTCATTCAGGAAGATCAGTTAAAAACCAAGTATTGTTCCTATACAAAGCTTCCATTTCAAGATTCATTGCCTCAACCCAATTTGGATCTTTGGCAGCTTGATTATAAGTAGATGGTTCAACATTTTTATTAATGCTAGACAAGAAATTAACCACATTTGAACTCAAGTTAGAATAATTCACAACTCTGTCAATACCATATTTAACTTTACCATCAAGCACATAATCATTCAAATTTCTAGGAACATTAGTGGTTCTATTAGACCTCCTAAGATTGAGAGTATCCACTGGAATAGTATCATTAGTGATCTCATGATCAACTACATGAACACCCTTAGAATTATCATTATTCCCACCTTGCAACACCTCATTGGTGTTGCTATCATGTGTTGTTGTACCTCCATTGTCATTGGCAGATTCATGTGTACTACCAATGTCAATGGTGGCTCTGCCATCACAATCAGTTTTGTTTAAGTTGTCATCATTGGGTCCAGTGGACTCAACAATCACCTCAATCCGGTCAAAAAAATTTCATAACTCTTCATTAGAACAATCACTTGTACTCATTTTAAAAGGAAATATTTGTTCATAAAACTTCACATCTCTGGCAGACAAAATAGTTTTATCATCTAAACTATATAGTTTATATCCATTCTTTGAATTTGAATAACCAAGTAAAACACATTTTTCAGCTCTCTTAGAAAACTTATTATCATTATTCAAAACAGTTGCATAACAAAGACAACCAAGATTTCTAAGATGAGATAAGGCAGGTTCAAAACCAAACACAAGTTCATAAGGAGATTTTCCTTTTAACACAGAAGAAGGAGTCCTATTAATTAAATAAACAGCAGTGTAAACACACTCAGGCCACATGTATAGAGGAATCCCTCCCTGAAAGAGAAGAGCCCTAGCCACATTCAACAAATGTCTATGCTTTCTTTCAGCCACCCTATTTTGTTGGGGTGTATAAGCACAAGTAGTTTGATGTATAATACCAAATTGTTTAAACATTTTATCCATGTTCCAGTTAACAAACTCAGTCCCATTGTCAGACCTAATTATTTTAACATTCTTTCCAAATTGTGTGTTAATCATCCTTATAAAAGAATTTATGTTTTCAAATACTTCAGTTTTATTTTTCAACATGTAAACCCAAACTGCTCTTGAAAAATCATCAACAATAGTTAAAAAATACTTGTATCCTTCTTTACTAGGTTTCCTATAAGGACCCCACACATCAAGATGTATTAAATCACCTACACTTAATGACTTGTGATCACTTAGAGGAAAAGGTTGTCTAGTTTGCTTAGCTTTATGACAAGTATCACATGGCAGAGAATCATCAATCATACCAAGTTTAAGTTTAGATTTTAAGACATGCAGAACATTATAAGATGGATGACCTAATCTTGAATGCTACAAATCAGCAGACACATTGCAATTTGATACAGAATTAACATTAACATTATTAACACAAACCTTACCAAGATTTAACAAATATAGACCACCATGAACTCTACCAGTCCCCAAACTTCTCATTGTTCTCAAATCCTGTATATAGCATGCATATTCAGAGAAACCAAAGAACAGTTTACTATCTCTATTTGCTTTGTAAACAGATAGAAGATTTACATTATATTCAGGTACAACAAGAACATCAAACAATGTAATATGATCTGTGATTCTTAAATCTCCAAATTTAGTAATTTGAGCAGATGTACCATTAGGATGATTCACAGTAAGATTTAAAGCAGATACATCAATCACATTGATCATGTTTTTATCAAAGGCACACATGTGTTGGTTTGCACCAGAATCAATGATCCAATTAATTAAACTAATCAAAGCATCAAACTGAACATTTGAATTAAAATAAGTTGAAGACATAAAGGCATTAAAAATAGCACCTGCCATATTAGCTTGTGTCTTTCCTTTAGAATCCTGATTCTCATTTAACAAACTCATAAGCTTTGCAAGTTGTTCATTAGTGAAAGGTAAACCAGAATTAGTCACAGAAGAAGAATTAGAACCATTTTCAGAACCAGACAAGTTATTTTTATCACACCAATTACTGGTTTTATCATTCACAACATTATGACTTGTATAATTTTTGTTTTGATTTTGAAAATTAGATTTCTTCTTATCTGGATATCCAACAAGTTTATAGCATTTGTCAATAGTATGACCTTTTAAACCACATGCAGGATTAGCACAAACAAGATTATCATTTCTAACAGACTTCTTTTTAGGATCATGAAACTTTGACACAAAAGCAGAATTAGAAGGTTTAGCATGATTCAAAGAACTTGTATTTCTATGTGATTCTTCTCTAGATATCAAAGCATAAGCAGATTTCACATCAGGCAAAGGATCCCTTGTAAGAATAGTACTTCTAACAGACATATACATCTCATCAAGACCCATAAGAAACTGCATTAACCTTATTAAATCATGATGTGTTTTAAATTCTTTAGCAGCTTTACAAGTACACACAGGCAATTTAACCATAGCATCAAACTGTTTCCAGAATGTATTTAACTTATGATAATACTCTGACAAAGAAGAACCATTTTGACACAATGTGTTAATTTTATGATGTAAATTGAACATAACAGAACCATCAACCTTGTCATAAGTTTCTTTTAAGTCATTCCAAACTTCACTAGCAACTTTAGAAAAAATCTGTCCCATATACAATTCTTGACTAACAGATCCTAAAATCCAAGAAAGAACCACAGAGTTGCACCTATCCCATTGTTTAGCAAGAACAGAATCATCTTCATTTTTTTTCACATGTACCATCTATAAAACCTACTTTATTTTTAGTTTCCAAAGCAAGCAACATAGCACATGACCACACATTATAATTTTCAGTTCCAATTAATTTGAAAGATAGAATAGGAGCACCACTAGTATCAGTCGGATGCAGATATAAAGGATCACCAAAATCTAGATTACTAACAGTAGTAGGTTTAGAACCACTACCAGCATCAGGAGCCATCAATAATCAGATAACAAGTAAACACTTAACACCAAATATACTCAACAAATCAGATAATCAAGTAAATCACCAAAAACACTTAATAAGCAATCAAAAAAATCAAATAAGAACAGTAATATATAAAAATATATATATATATATAATTTTGAGAAAATAATTCTAATCCCTCAAAAGTGTCAGTGACAGGATTCCAAGCCTCTCAAAGGAGACCGGTCAAGTATTAACACAATTGATTTTGTGAGAATAGAATAAAAAAAAATTAGAAGTAGAAGAAGTAGAAGATCAACAATACAGTGCTTTCGGCTGGAAAAAAAAAATAAGGAACCCTAATTTTCTTCTTGATTCACTTAGTCAAGAAGAACAATCAGGATCTGAATATAAAGAAACCTTAACTTATTCCTTGATTCACTTAGTCAAGAAGAAGAAGGATCATAATCGATAAGTAGCGGAATTAACAAGATCGTAAACCAGAAAACCCCAAAAATTAGGGTTTCTTAGATCTAGGGTTTCGAAATCGAAATACGCCCTAAATCAAAGAACCTTAAACAGAAATCACCGATCAGAGTAAACCTGGCTCTGATACCATGAACGAACTCAAAGATCAACTAAAAACAACAATTATTATTAATGATTGTTTTATTATTATTAAGAATTAATCAGTCGGCTGTATAATCCGACTTATAGAGTTCGATTATTACAAAGAAGAATGATCAAGATGATCAAACAAACGATTGATCAAGATAAATCAATCAAATTACAAAGAGAATCCCTCGAATATATTTGAGAGGAAAAATATAAACGAAAATTATAAAAGTGATAATAAAACGATCTGAAACCCTAATTGGGTTATAAGTTGTATATATACTCCAAGAAGCTTGCACTACTCCTCCCTCCTCTTTTCCCTTTGTGCAAAAACAGTCCTTCCAGTATCTACAATAGCATACCTGCACAACACTCAACCCTGAAGTTAGAAAAATGTTCAAATATAACCCTAAAGTTTATATTAGACATATAATTTTTTAACAACTACCTTGTTAAAAATGTCTATATAAAGGTGTTGTATCTTCTTAATTTTTGCCATTCATGTCTTGTTTAGATTGTTGCATTTGACTTGGATGTTATAAAAGGTTGTATATATCTTAACTCTAATCTGGATTGTTTGATTATGCTACTCAAACAGTCAAACTTATATGGTAAACATGTTTTCGAGCAATAAGGGTAAACATAAACGATAAATAGTCCATTTATAACCATGGCTCATTTAATCATATAGTCCAAACTTATGTGTAAAGTTCGTAAATTGTTTCATGTCATATAGTATAGGGAATTTCCACCGTAACTTCCTAAGATACAAAAACCTTGCCTGTGTCAAATGGGACATATTTTCGAGTTTTAAACTTACAAAACAAATATCAATATGCTTTTCTGTCCATTTGGATCGTTTTCGTAATTATGAAGAACATAATTGTAAATATAAAAAGAGGACGCCTTTCCTAGACAAATAAATCAACGTAACAAAAAACATAATAAACAAAAATAGTTCTCACATAAGCAAAACACTTGTTTTGTTCTTGTATTGTCTCTTTGGAAATTTGGCAAAGGATCAGTAGGTGGTGTAAGTCTGCACCTATTTTTCTGTTTGCTGTTAAGGACATTTTTGACATCTACAAACAAGGAAGTCGCGGAAAGGAAGAGAAAGAGGCTATGAAAGGGATCGTCTTTATCACATGTTGGTGTTTGTGGAAGGCCCAGAACGATAAAAGATTCAATAATATCGCGATCAATAAGGAAAAGATCTTCCAAGACATCAGATCAATAGGCTTTAATTGGTATAGATATAGAAAGAAGCATTGTTTGATCACTTGGGATAAATGGTGTAAATTTGTTTTGACATAGTTTTGCTTTGTACAGTTTGACACACCACTATTTGGTGGGTGTTTGGCCGTTGTGAATGAAAGTTAATTTTCAAAAAAAAAAAAATAAGCAGATAAATACGTATAACGAGCGAATGCTAAAGAAATTTGTGATATAATCTAGATCTATAAACGCCAATGTAGTTAACATAGTTTAATGGGTAAAGCCTAAATCAATAACTTTTGTGACAACTCGTAATTTATTAGCAGCGGGTTAGTCTTAATCTCAGTCATTATAATAATTTCGTCAAATTTAGAGATTATGACGTGGAAATTATTAGTTAATTGAACATTTGATATAGTTCAATTAGACGTATCCTTGTGACGTAGACTATTAGCTATTTAGACGAATGCCGAGTCTTAAAATAACGTTAAATAAAGATTTAAATGTTATAATTGAACACAGTAAATAGACTGTCTAAACTAAATATTTCTAAAAGTTTAGTTTATTTAATTTTATTTACTTGTCTTAACTAAAATAAGACGAAGGAAAATACCTTTTCTTTAAATTTTGACCTTTAGGTCAAACGGTATTTAATCGTAAGCATTTTACCAAATTAAGGGATATAAAATATCAAAAGAGGCCACATGGGCTGATTTAAGATTTGTGAGGAGGGAAATTGACCAACAAAACTCCCCCCCCTGTTTCTTTGAGTCGACACACACACCACACAAAAACTCTTACTCTCAAAACTCTCTCAATCTCTTATCATCATCAAAAATCTAGTTTTTGGCAAAGGAAGGATTGAAAGATCTTAAGGCTATATCATTTGAAGTTATATCATCATCATCATCTTCATCTACATATTCTTCAACTATCTTCAAGAACATCAATTTTTGGTAAGTCTAAATCATCCCTTTTGCGCCTATTTATGTTTACTTACTCTTTTCTAGTCATTTCGAGTTTTTACATGGCCTAAAACAACTTAAAATGGAATTAGGGTTTAAATAGGGTTTTGGTTTGATTTGATCGTTTCGGAAGATTCGATGATGTTATGGATGAAATTATGGGTTGGGTTATGTGTATTTATGGTTTATAATGTTTAGTTACGCTTCAAAATGGGTTACAAGCTCCTACAAATCGTTTTGGATTGATTTGGGTCGAGTTTGAAGGGTTTTGGGTTTGGTTTTCCTGCATAAACTGCAGCTACTGCTCCTGGTTCAGAATTTGGCCACCGCGGCGCAGTGGCATGGGTTAGGCCCACTGCGGCGCAGTGGCTAGGGCCTGTTTGTTCGTGGTTAGCTCACTGCGGCGCAGTGAGCTTGGCAATGGCTCACTGCGGCGCAGTGGATACCCCCTGTAAAATTTTGCGCGTCAAATTTTCAAACGTTAATAACTTTTGATCCGTGACTCCAAATAAGTCGTATGACCTATCGTTGGAATCGTAAGAGAGTCTAGTTTCTAGTAATAACACTCTTCTTGTATGAAACTTCTCTCATTTCTAAAAGGGTCAAGTCGAATGCGCCTTGATCACACTCATTTAAGTTGAAAATGTGTTTAGGGACTTATGACTTGACTTAATCGTTGCTAAATCAACTTGTTGAGGGTGTAGGGTTGACATTATGGTATTTTTATACTACTTTTAATGACTATGTCAATGATTTTTACCAACTAAAGGTAAACAAAATGAAAGTTTGAAACACGTTCTCGGTTACGGCATTCTAGGGTCTATAGCTAAGTAGTTGTACGTAGGATACTCGTCGTCAAGAGATTTGATCCTCATTATTGGTAATGATATCATAGGTTTTGGATAACGTGGAGAACTGATTGTTGAATCTTCTCGAGCTACTTTGCACCTTTTAGCACTAGATCGCTAAGGTGAGTTTATGGCGCCCTTTTCCTTTTACTTTGGGCCTGAAAAGCATGTGTTATCGTATACACGATTTGTTAAATAAATGATTGTTTTGTGAGTATGCCATGTGATTTGGATACTTAGATCATTTGACTTAAATTTGCCATGTTGACGGCTGTCGAAAATGTGTATACGTGTCATTTATTAAATGTTGAATGAAATGACTTTGAATTGCCGTGTGATGGCTGATTAAATTGTTTCTTTGTGTTTGACAAACTAAAATGTTGCCCCTGTGTAGTTATCACTGTTATGAAACCCTAGTGGTTGTATTGTCAGACTTAGTTCTTGACTGTCTTGGTTATGGTCCGCACCCACTAGTAGAAGGAAATCCTGTGCGAGGCATGTTGGCTGATACTGTCGGATGTTGTTTCCCGGCTGTCATATGCTAGTCATAAACATTGTTGTGGTGCGCACCCCATTTTAGAGGGAAATCCTGTGCGAAGCAATGTAGCATAGTGACTGATACTGTCGGACTTGGCTCCCGGCTGTCATATGCTTTAGTCGGACTTAGACCCCGGCTGTCTTGTTATGAAATATTATCAGGTTTTTGATCCTGATTGTCTTGTTGAAAATAACTACACGTCATTGTGTTCTCTCAATGACGATTAAAATTTGGTCAAACATACTGTAAACTCACCAACTATTTCGATAGTTGATCCTCTCAAATTTCATGCTTTTCAGGGAACCAACAGTAAGTATTGGAAGCGTGTATGACATTTTGAAGCCATCTTTTGAACATTGGACGTACAATTAGCGTCAGACCTCTGAGGACTATCGTTTTATTAGTCCTAATTGTACTTAGCTGTCCAGATGTTATTATTGTATTAAGTGGACCCATTTCCAATTGAGGATAGTTTGTATCTGTGTTTTGGGATCCACATCTGAACGATTATACTTGTAATAAACTTGTATTTGGATTAATGGATGTAATCTCTATTTACCTTCTGATTAGTACGCAATTTTTTGTTAACCCTGTATTTCCGCTACAACGGGGTGCGACAACTTTCAAGATACACCATAGACAGTTCTTTGTAATTCACTCTACATGGGCCAAGTCAACTTAATAATACTGAATTAACTTTGATTCGAATAGACAGTTTTGTATTGGTTAGCTACTCACTTCATATTTAGGAAAAAACGTTTATCTTGGCCACTGGGCCAATGCTGACTAGCCATGTCAATTTTATATTAATCCAACATCTAAATCTAAACAAAAACTTAGAAAAACAATAATTACTTAATTAGTAGATAAGATGACTTTAATTATTTTATGAGAATATGATATAATGGAGTTCAAATGGAATAATTAGAAAGGAGGGAATGAATAAACCTGTACCTGATGCATGCACTAAAACCAAGCTTTATTGGTTGTTCATAATTATTAATTGAACTAAGAAATAAGGAGGGAAAAAAAAAAATAGAAAAATATTATCTTAAGAGTGACACTTTTAAAAATCATATAGCTCTTTATAAAATTTAAATATAAAAACTTATTATAGTTGACTTGTGTTGGATGAGGCTCTACAACACTATCTATAACATCTCTTATATCATTTTGTATACCAAATTATATGGCCAAAAAGACTTAAACACCCATTTACTAGATTCTTAACTATTTTTTTTTAGAACCGCGAGTTAATGGTTGGTGGCTTAAACCCTAACAGTGACATTCAAGCGGGCAGTATGATAGAGGTTGGAACCTGAAGGCACCCATGGAGACCAAGGGTGCGATAACACGGCCTCGCGCGTCTGAAGAGGTAAATGTCCGAGACCATGAGAAATTGAGATTCGATTCCTGATCTCCAAGTCAACATCTCCTCCCCCAGAACCCCCAAAAGAAGGCCCCAGGTGGCCCCTTGATCTATGACCAAGTGTATTTCTTTCAGGAAATGATTAATCCTCCTAACTAAACCTCCTAAAAGTTCTCTTAAATATAAGATCATGACATGTGGCAAAATCAAAAGTTGAGATTAGAAAAGAGAGTTAGTGAATGCATTGTCATGATTTGAAGTTTTAGGAGGATTTTTAAAATGATATTTAAAAGGATTATCATTTTCCTTTTCTTAACTTATTTTTATCATCACAAACTGTTAATAGATTTTTATTATCTTATTCATTTCCCGTATCTATACTTCTATACTATATTATAAAGAAAATAATCCCCCTTGTTGAAAGTTACATAAGGAATTGTCTAAAATGCCCTTAATGGTTAAATTACACTATGAGTCCTTTATCTTTTAAATATCTCCAGTAACCCTTTACATCATCAATTATCTACACCACTCGACGTCGCCTCTACCACCAACAATCGCCTCCACCACCACACCGTCGCCGCCATAACCACCGCCGCACTGCGCGGGTAACGTGCTAGTATACAAAGAAAATGATTATTCACAAAAATCTTTTTTATCAAAAATAATAATTCTCAACCATCATATGTAATCTTTATCCAATTAACTCCTATAATTTATTGCCGTTAAATAAAAAGAAAAAGAAAAAAGAACTCCTATAATTTACGGGTACATCCGTCTAACTAAGATGAAAACATACATAACCATTGTATTCTCCACTAGAAAAGATTCATGTTCCACAAGGGATTTCATGAATCACGACACAGTCTCGCCATTTCCAATAGCGTGAGGCCGTGAGCTGTGGCAGTTTGCCAAGTTTGTGGCAGCAGTTTTGGTAATCCTTTCACATAGAGGCAGGCAGGTCTTAGGGGCAGAAGCACACAACCCGAAAGACGTAGAATACAGTTTCATCTCATTAATAGAAAGACAATCAATTTCACACAGTAAATTTTCATAATCCTCTGATACATATAATCAATGAACAATAACAAAAAACATCCCCTGAGAATCCTCTCTCAAATCTCTACATACATATTATGTAGGGACATATGATTATAATAAAAATTATCCATCCAACGAAATTCAAGTAGCAAAATGCCCGGTTCGGGAAACAATTTGTATAACTAAACATCATCAATAAAGTAGCCTAATTTCCTATAAAACATCAAGAAGCTACGTATTACTAATCATTCCTTCATTAACCAACAATCAATCAATCTTCACTGATGAGTAAATGAGCCTCGTGAACCAGAAGCATGCATAGAAACCAATTGTACCCGTGAGCACAAAGAAAGCGTATGATGCAATCAACATATACCCAAAGTACAAAATGCCCGAAACTGGTTTTGTGATGTTGAGCTTTGTGAAGAAGTAGAAAATTGTGTATAAAAAGAGATATAAAGCCGATGAACCTGATGTTAGATATGATCTCCACCACCAAAGATAGTCCTCACTACAGAGCTGGAAGTAGCATAGCACGATTGTAATCTCAGCACACGTAACAATTAAGATAATGAACACGATGAAAAGGAAGCCAAAGATATAGTAGAATTGTTGTAACCAAATCGAGGTTAGTATGAAAAAGAGCTCAATGAAGACTGCACCGAATGGAAGTATCCCACCAATGAGAATAGAGAAAGCCGAGCTCATGTACCAAGCTTGTTCGGGTATTTGTCTTGGGATCTTATTGGTTTTCACCGGGTCTTCAATAGCAGGCTTTTTAAACCCTATATAACTCCCAACGAAAACAAGTGGAACGGAAATCCCGAACCATAAGAACACCAAAGCAAACATGGTACCGAATGGGACTGCACCAGAGGATTTCTCGCCCCAAATAAGAGCATTTAGTACAAAGAAAATGGCAAATGCAATCCCTGGGAACATGAAAGCGGTTTTGAGAGTGATTGATTTCCATTCTGTTCCTTTGAATGTTTTATAAAGGCGAGCCGATGCATACCCACCGAAGATGCCCATGAGAACCCAAAGTAAAAGCAGAGCTGTCATGAGCCCGCCCCGGTTAGATGGAGAGAGAAACCCAAGAACAGCGAAAATCATGGCGATCAATATCATACCAAAGAATTGAACACCAGTTCCGACATAAACACATAGTAAATCCGAGTTGGGTGGAGGGCGGAAAACATCGCCATGAACGAGTTTCCAGCCTGTTTCTTCTTGGGCTTCTTCTTGAGTTTCTAATTGATTGTATTTTGAGATGTCACGGTAAAGTGTTCTTAGCATGATCATAGCCACCATACCCGACAAGAAAAGCACGATCATAAGGGAGTTAACAATAGAAAACCAGTGAACTTGATCGTCTGCCATTAGAAGATAAGTGTCCCATCTGGATGCCCATTTGATATCGCTCTCCTGTGGATCAAAGTAGATGTACAATAATCAACATATAAATTAATAATGGCAGAGGTGGCAAAGATGGATTTGTCAAGTAACAGGTCAAACTGTGCTTGGGTTCAAATGGGTAACTTAAACTGAGTCAAAAATGCGTCATGCCAGGTAAAATCAACCAACACTTTTTTGTTCATTTTCTTCATCTTTTAGACCATCTTTAACGAGTCGCTGATAAGCTTAGTGGGGTCCAGATTTGTGATTTCTTTTATACAGATATATTGATTGAATATTGTAGAGTATAGCGGGGTATTAAAAAGTGTTAATAAAATAAAGTTGGGGTCCAATTTAAAGGTGACGGGTTGGAGGTAAAGTGAAGGTGGTGATGACATGGCAGTACTTAAAGTAGGTAATGGGTTAAAGATGGCCTTATAGATGTTATGTGGCATTTATCATTGAAAGAACAATATTACTTCAATAATCCAAATCTTTGAATATAGGCAATTAAGAGGTTGTATGCATTAACAAATAAACTTTGGATAGCTTCAAAACCATTTAACATGTTCCTCTTTGACCCGTTTTTGAGATACAACGCAGCCCACATCACCCCATTCGTAAATATATCAGTCATACAGCCATCTCCAACTAATAATAATAGTACTGTTAAAGTATGATATATTTAACAGTAGACTCACCTGGAAATCAACGTCATAAGTGAAGATAATTTCCAGCTTATTTTCAACCTCTTGAGGAGGATCAGAGCTCGTTACCATCCGCTTTGCATGAGCATTACATGTCGTTAGGGTGGTCTTGTCAGTCCATTCTCCATCGTATTTATGCTTCACACTGCATCAAACCAAACAATAACACACAATTTAATCCATTTAAAGAGATGGCAATTCAACCCCTGTGATTTTGGTAATGAGTCATTTCGGACTATTAGTAATGGGTCAAACGGGTAAAAGAAAAAGAATAGAGCTTATAAAAAGCACTAAAAAGTCTTTCGGGTCAACTCATACTAAGACATACCCGGTTGGCATTAACGTTTTTGACCCATTGCCAAAACTGTTTATTTGCCACCACGAAATAGATCGATTATACAAACTGACAATAACTTGAAGAATTTATTACCTGAAAGCATTAACTTCGAATCCTACAATTCTTGCAGAATCTGTTTGAATATCCTTGTGATACTTGACTGTAAATGTCAAATGATTATTGATAAAATACTTCTCTTCCTTTGTCTGCAAATACTCACAAGTTAGAAAAAACAGCAGAACCAATGACAAACTGATAAAACACAGTTAAATTTGCTCTAGGGGGTCTATTTTGTTGCTTACTCCGGCATACTGTACTTTGCGTCCAACAAAATATCCATGTTGATATATAACTGGTGAATCTCTTTCCAACCTAGTCATGGGAACAACCAAAGGTAGATTGTCCAATATCCTGCAGGTCAACAATTGTATATTTAGTCAGATAAATAGTTGGGGAAACACTGATGGTTGAAATGCGGTTTGAGACTAACTATGTAATGCTAAATAACCGCAATCAGATAATCAGTTATGATATATCATGATGCACAAGATACTCTTTTGGTGAATTTTGATTATCTGTAATTGTAACATCAGACTAATGGACTATCATTGTCAAATTCTGATAAACTATTGAAGAAATGAATAGCATTACCAAAAATGAGAGATAACATGTAGGATGATAATTTTGTATCTTATATTTCGTTGATATGAGAGTAAAATAGGTACATATTGTTTTACTAATCGGCTACATTTAAACTGAATATCCAACCCCTAAACAAATCATAGAATCAGAAGCAGAATATTTTTTATTCGTACAAACATTAAAACTAATTACTGTGAGATATTATGATTTGCAAAATGCAAACAAACATAATATACAAAATCAAACTTACATATTTACTCTATACTCGTCATCTATCTTCTCCTTAAATTCTTTGGCTGTTTTCTCAGTCAGTATGATGCGACATACGACATTGCACATCTGTGGAACTCGCATTTGAAACTGCAGTGCAAATATCATTAGAACAAGCAAAACCAGAAACATAATCAGCAGGAAATCTCTAAAAACTGTTAAATTTACCTCATATGGAGAATTTTCTATACGATCACCACGAAGAACTTCACCGAGATTCTCAGCACTGTCAACGATTTTACTTGGACGGCAATAAGGAATAGAGTAGTAAGAATAAGGAAGCTGGGTTTTTGTAGAAGCTAATTTATTAACTTTTACTCTCAGAGTATCTCGCTGCAACATAAAAAAGAAATCATTAACACACTACATAACAAGATTCAGATCTGCAAAAGCTTACCCAATTCCCACATCTAATCTACAGCTTATATAAACAATAATCGACTTCAAAGCATAAGATTGTGTTATCCCGATATTCTTCACCTAGATTAGTCATAAACCGCAAAACATACAAAAAAAATTGACACATAATCAGCTAGTAACATGCATACATTATTTGACCATTGACTATTGCTCACGTACATTTTAGTGTTACTAACGTTACATTATAGTAACGGACGTTTGTTGCCGCGCATACGCACACACACAGCTGTCCACTATTTAATCAAAAATCTATGAATAGTATACATGAGATAAACGGATTAATGTATGGAAGTAAGCTGTTACATGGGTTCATACGTCTACATCAACATATCAGGTAGTACTAATAAAAGGATCTTACATAATTATCGGTTTTAAGGATGAAATTCTCTACAAAGCGTGTGCCATTGTCTGACCCAATTAAGTACATACATGAGATTATAAATACATCAAGGGATCTAACTATATTAACCACTATTATCAGTTGTAAAATCCCAGACTTTTGTCTTTTGTTCTTTCCAAATTACATCATTTTCATACAAATGATTCACTAGTACAAAACCTATATATATATATATATATATAAGTATAAAACTATATACTCATCATCCATACATAATCCAAAGTTCAAATTTTAGTCCCTACCAAAGATTCACATTTTCACAAACATAATCACACACTGAAAGTATTTTAAAAAAAACATAAAGATAAAAGCTTTCATACTTCATCAACAAAACCCATAAACAGCTCAGTCATACACACATATACATATACATACATGTGTGTGTCTGTGTCTGTGTATGTGTGTGTGTGTGTATATATATATATATATATATATATATATATGTATTGGCACTATAACTTACCTTGAGGAAATCTTGAGGAGCAACACCAGGGAGATAGAAAGAGTATCCATGAATTGATAGTAACAGAAAAACGCAGATCCATAAATGAAACACTATATCTGATTGATGACCCATATCATCAAAATTCAAAGATTTCAGATCTGGGTTTTTTAGATCTGTATGTATAGTGAATCTCTCACGTTCCTGATTTTGTATTTATAAATCTGTATCTATAAGTTTGTGTGAGAGAGTGTGTGTTACATTTGGGGTTTGGTTTATGGTAACAGGGAAAACATGAAAACTTGATTAAATTGGGATCAAGAAGATAAGTGGAGGCTTATTAAAGTGATTTCAGCCGTTTGATCATTTTTATCGTTTTATTTATTGATGCATAGATAGATATAGATATTATTGGGAAAGGATTCCCTAGCGTTGTTTCCAACTTATTGACTTTTGTTTCAATCCAAGGGTCAAGATTAGGGAATCCTCTCCATGTTATTTATGGTTTTTGACTCTTTAGTATGTTACAAAATCCAATGGGTAATATAGATCGGATCGAGATCCTCTAAATTTGAAAACAAGAGTTGCATGTGGTCGGTCGTCAGATGCCACCGGTTCATCATTCAGACAAACTCACGTATAGGTAAAGTTGTCAACATTAACCCTTGAATTAAAAATCAATGGTCAAGATTCAAAATTAAGTTTGAATCTTGACCATTAATTTTAATTCAATGATTAACATTGGTTTAACATTACCTATAAAATTGATTATAACTTTAGAAAATCATCATCCATATAGATCCGGGTCCTAAATTTAACCGACCAACCTCAAGCTTTTAAAAGCTAAGCTTAAATAGTCATCAAGATTTTTGAGCTCATAATATTTAACATAAAACATATTCTGCTAAAGTATTTGAGATATATGAGTTGCTAATATCTACTACTATATTCGTTTTAAACTTGGGTTAACGAATGTTAGTATTAGATTTTGAAAATGATGCTATTTTTGAAGTTATAACGTTATCTTTTAACTTGAGTGTGGGTTTTTTTATTTATTTATATTATTGAGTTTTTCCAGTCGAGCTTGAGTATGTTCAAACCTAATTGAGCCGAGTTCGAGCATATACCTTGTAAGCTTGTCGAGTTATCGAGTTGGGCTCAAGCCTAATCAAAATTTTTTCCGAGCCAAATTTAAGCCCTTTAACACTTTAGTTTGTTACTCAATATGAGGTTCTGTTACTAGGGTTGTCAATCTCGACCCAACCTGAAACCCAACCCGAACCCAACCTGAAAAAAATCAGGTTAGGGTTGTGAAATCTCGACCCGCTAACCCACTAACCTGATTTTTTCGGGTTGGGTTCGGGTTGACCCAACCCACTAACCTGAAAATAATTTATTTTATTTTTTTTGATTGAGTTTTTTTTTTTTAATTAATGAAAAATAAATTTATATAAAATTTTTAATAGGTCGACCCACCAACCCATTTGACCGCCAACCCGCCAACCCATGACCCATTTGACCTAAAATCTACCCGCCAACCCACAACCCACATGACCTGAAACTAACCCGCCAACCCACCAACCCATTTGACCCGCCAACCCGAAACTCAACCCGTCAACCCGATTTTTTTTAGGTTGGTGGGTTGGGTTCGGGTTGACAGGTCATGGGTCAGGGTTGAAATTTCTGACCTGAAATTTTTAGTGGGTTGGGTTAGGGTCAGAGATTTTCGACCCGCCAACCCGTGAACCCGAACCTGCCAACCCGAACCCGAACCATTGACAACCCTACTGTTACACTTGAGTCGAGCTTTTATCGAACAATACATCTACATTTCAAAGTTAAATGAATGTTGTTTCACTAAACTATAGATACCATATGATTGTTTTGTTTTCTTTGATAATTTTTATTGTAAGAGTTTTGTTGGTTACTTTTATTAGTACAAAGTATGTCATGGGATATATCAGTTAGATGATAGACATGTATACTCTTAGTTTTGTAATCTATATAAACTTAAAGAAAAACTAGTAAGTATATAATAAGATTTTAAAATATTTGTAAAATAAGACAAAGAAAAAGAGGTTTAAAAGGGGATTTGTGTATGAGATATATGTGAAGAAAAATGAAGTGAAACTTTTGAGAAGGAATAACTCGGGGACAAAACCATGCAGTAATGTTTATTCGATGGTCATATATATGGTTGTTATATGGGGAAAAAATCAACAACGCTTATAATTGGCCATTATTCTAGACTCTAGTTGACTTTACTCAAAGTTACAAGTTGTTATAACGTGCCATGTAAATTTATCTCAAGAGGATTTGGAATGAAGTTGTTGTAATAAATATCTATAGGATTGCTTAAATATGGAGATTGTAGTTGCTTCATAAGTACATTTTTGTATTTTAGACAATAAACCTGGCACCAAATCATGTTATGGTGAGAGATAAGATTACAACCAACTGTTAGGATGGGGACCAAATGAGATTACGACTAGTGAGCTACATGACAAGACTTTCAAAATCTTTGGTCGATTGTTAAATTTGCAAGGTGTGACAACGTCAGACTTCTATTATTATTATTATTAAGAATAAGAAAAGAAAAGTGAGGTACAACTACCCGCAGTGGCGAAGCTAGAAATTTTTGAGTGGGGGTCGGGATCTAATTTTTTTTTTCCTAACGCTATTAAAATGGGGGGTCGAAACCGAGTATATCGAAATTTTTCTACACGAAAACAATATACCCCTACATCGCAAAAAAAATTTCGGGGGGTCGGGCGCCCCCCGGCCCCTACATAGCTGCGCCCCTGACTACCCGGACTAAATGATAGGAGTGATGAGCGGTTATTCAAAGAGCCACTAATAGATATGACAAATGGGTCGAGTTGGGTTAGACAGATCCGACCAGGGGTGTATACAATTCGGTTTGATCGATCAATTTTGATAAGTAAGAATTAAACAGATGTGGTAATCTTGGTTTTAAAAAAGTTTAATCCGAACCATCTATTTGCTAAACAGATATCGACATCACCAATTGGGTTGGATAAAATCCGCGCAAAGAGTTCAGAACTTGGAGACTCATAAAGAAGCTTGTCCAAGGTTTAATTCGTGTCTAACAAATCCCAACAGTTGTTTCAAAGTATGGCCTTAGTGCTCCAGCAGCCAGCATATCCAATACCATCTCAAGTGAGAATGGCAAAGAAATATAGTGTTGTGTTATACTTATAACAAACAAAAATATAGAAATATATGTATTGTGTTACATCGGAAATAAGTTATAATTGCTGGGTTAACCCGACTTATTGATATTGATATATGTGTATATAAAATATTTATGTTCTATGGACAAAAATTTTAGGCCATATTACCTATATATATATATTATATATATATATATTATATATATATATATATATATATATATATATATATTATATATATATATATATATATAATATATATATATATTATATATAACTATATATTACAAAAATTAATTAAGAATTGTTGCAGAATAGTGTTAGCTTTAAATTATAGATTAGTGCTAGTTTGTAACAATGTAAATAGAATTGTCCTTGTGGTTAATCTTGTTTAGATGGAAGGTTGTTAGTGTAATTAACCAAGGACTATCTTGTAATTAGGGAGGGAGGTTTAATGCAAATGTCAAGCCTATATAAACCCCCTCACCTCTCATTTGTAATTAACCTTTTGAATACAATTTACCTTTCTCCCTTTCTCTCTCTAACTCTCTCTCTCACACACATATCACTATTCACGATTTAGCAAGTGTTAACATTTGGTATCAGAGCAAAATCACAACTTGTGTTAGATCCATTGCTTGATTTTGTTCAATTTTTAGCTAAATTGTGTTTTTCCCACTTTACCGAAAAATCCAATCTTTACCCTCTTAACATGTTAAAGTTTCTTCCTTTTTAGTTTTATTCCACTCATTACCTTCCTATAATCATCATCAATAAGTTTCAAATCCCAATTCAAAACCAAATGACTTAAAATTGAAATTTTAGCTTTCTGATCTGAAATCCGGTTTTCATTTCCTTTGAATTTCTGTTGTAAAACCGGCTTTCCTTCCGGTTTTTCTTCCGGTTTTCCTACCGGTATTCCTTCCGGTTTTCATTTTGTTAAATTTTTTAATTTTCGTTGTTATATTCCAACATATCTGGTTTACACCAAAACCGATATTTGTGCTAAATTTCATCATTTTCCAACTCGTCATATTTTCCAACCTTTTCATCGAAAACCGGATTTATTAAAGAATTTTATGAATCCCGGTTTTAGTTAAGATTTTACTGAAAACCGGATTTTGTGAAGCTTTGTGACTTTAAGTAACTTTGGTTGTGAAAATACCTGGTTTATTCAAAACCGGTTTTATTATAGTTTAATACCTGGTTTACACCAAAACCGGTATTAGTTCTTAATTTCTTCAACTTTGTGAAAAGTCACTCTGTCCAAGTTTCGAGACGAATACCGGATTTAGAACTTATTTTCGAAAACCGGATTTTCTATATATTTTACCATTACCGGTATTTGTATAGATTTTCACCAAAACCGGTTTTATTATAGTTTAATACCTGGTTTACACCAAAACCGGTATTAGTTCTTCATTTCTTCAACTTTGTGAAAAGTCACTCTGTCCAAGTTTCGAGACGAATACCGGATTTAGAACACTTTTTGTGAAACCCGGTTTTTGTACTCTTTTTCTGAATACCGGATTTTATACTCATTTTCAAAAACCGGATTTTCTTCACATTTTCTCAGAATGTCGATTTCTGACTCATTGATTCTCGGTTCCGATTCAAGACCTCCTGTTCTATATCGTGGGTCATATCCACAATGGAGAACGACAACCTCTGGGAGATGACATTAAAGCTTCTTATGAAGAAGGCCCTGCTGTTCATATAAATCCAGTCACCAAAGAACTGATTCCAAAAGAAAGTTGGAGCACAGCTCAAAAGAACCGCACTCAGGCTGATAATCTTGCAAGATCCCATCTCTACATAGCTCTTCCCAACGATATTTATTCCAATGTTGACTCATATGAGACTGGGAAAGAGATATGGGACGAAATTGAAAAGCAACTGCAAGGTTCAGAGGTGTCCTCCACAATCAGACTATCCAATGTTCTTGATATGTATTGTTAGGTCCAGATTTAGTCCAGACTTACTGGACTGGCTCCAGACTGAACTACTGGATCCTTACTTAAGGTTTGTTAGTAAAAATGTTTTGCTGGACTCACTCCAGAACCGACTTCTGGAGCCTCACTGAAGATCTGACCAGAAAACGTATTTGACTGGACCTACTCCAGACTTGGAATCTGGAGTCCCTCTAGAAGATTTGTCCAGAAATAATTGAAGACTAGTGAGCAAATACGTGTATAGATAATCTGGAGTATTCTCCAGATTAGCTCACTGAAGACTTCACCCCAGTCCAGATCTACTTTACTGAAGACATTCTGACTGAAGTCAAAGACTGAAGTCTGAAGGAAGAAGACTTAACAAATGGCGGAGTCCACTGGAAAGTCTTACCAGATCTGTACACTGGAGGATTGTTAGTGTTCTAGATCCTGCAAGTCTGAACACTAATATCAAGGATTGACTTATGCCTAACACACTTTCCAAGGAACAATCCACTTGTTCCTTAACAAAGTATACGTGTGTTAAGGTGGTTGGATATAAGGATACACTTGCACTTGATGTGACTTTATCCTTATTCTTATCCAATACATTTAATGTTCTTGTCGGATCATTAAATGTATGCAACCATATTTGTACGACACAAAGTTCACTGGTGAATTTTGTTGCCTATAAATACAAAGTCATTTCCTTGAAACAAAATACTTTTTAAGCATACACTTTGCATGAAAGTGAATTTGTCTAAAATACTCTCGATCTTAAACAGGGATACTTCACAACTTTAAGTATCTCGATCCTAAAGAGCTATTTGACAAATATAGATCATTTGTAACTCATAGGTTGTTAGGATACATACTTCATTGTATTATCTTGATTCCGCAACAACCTTGTATTTTATTTAAACATCAATAAATGAAATACCCATGAAACATACATAATGGTCCACTTTACTTGTTTATTGCTTTAAGTCTTGTATTACTTTGTTTATATATCTTGCATATTTATTTACAAAGTATACGTGTGTTAAGGTGGTTGGATATAAGGATACACTTGCACTTGATGTGACTTTATCCTTATTCTTATCCAATACATTTAATGTTCTTGTCGGATCATTAAATGTATGCAACCATATTTGTACGACACAAAGTTCACTGGTGAATTTTGTTGCCTATAAATACAAAGTCATTTCCTTGAAACAAAATACTTTTTAAGCATACACTTTGCATGAAAGTGAATTTGTCTAAAATACTCTCGATCTTAAACAGGGATACTTCACAACTTTAAGTATCTCGATCCTAAAGAGCTATTTGACAAATATAGATCATTTGTAACTCATAGGTTGTTAGGATACATACTTCATTGTATTATCTTGATTCCGCAACAACCTTGTATTTTATTTAAACATCAATAAATGAAATACCCATGAAACATACATAATGGTCCACTTTACTTGTTTATTGCTTTAAGTCTTGTATTACTTTGTTTATATATCTTGCATATTTATTTACAAGTAATACTAGTCCAATTCTAGTGATTATTAGACTTGTTGTATTTTACACTTTCTATTGGTTAACCATCTTGAGCTTATAAACGGGACTCACATTTGGTATCAGAGCAGAAGGCTAAACATTGCCTAGATCTGTTCTTGATGGCTAATCAAGAAAATACACAAGGTTTTAGTCTTGGTCCCGATCCTAATGTAAATATCAATGATCAAAATGAACCACAAAACGTTAATAACACTAATCCTCCACCTCCTCCTCCTACTCCTGCTTCTCCACACGTGCATGTGTACTACTCAAACAATCCTGTTCCTAAATTCAATGGGAACAGTGATGAATTTGGTACGTGGAAGGCTAGGATGGTTTTGCATGTCACTGGTATTGAGAGGAACATGATGAAAATTTTAAACGAAGGTCCTTATGTACCTACATCACCTCTCAATCCACTTCTTGATCCTTTTGGATCTAGAAGGGGAAGGGAAAAGAGGGAGGAACATTGGTCAGAAGAGGAGAGGAGACTGGTGAATTTAGACACCCTCCTTAAAAACATGATCCTCGGGGCCGTTCCAGAATCCCTAATTCCCACACTAGTTCTTTTTCCTAGTGCAAAAACCATGTGGGATGAACTTATGAACCAACACGAAGGAGGAGATGACACCATTGTCACCAGAAAAGTCTCCTTAAACAAGAGGTATGAGTCATTTTTTGCTCAACCTAACGAGTCTCTCACTGGTACTTACACCAGATTTATGAGTATTTTAAACCAATTGAGAGGTCTTGGGGTTGAGAAGGACAAGGATATACTTCTGGAGAAATTTTGTGACATTCTTCCCACCAAATGGTCTCACATGATCCTAGTCTTGAGACAAGGTAAAACTCTGCACACACACACTCTCTCAACTCTATATGGAGCTTTCAGGTACACTGAAGAAAATCAAGCCCAGAGAGTGGTTGCAGAACAAGATGCTTTTAACCATGCCTCCAGTACTCCTAAAGTGGTTAGTTATTCTGAACCACAAGGTACAGCACTGATATCTTCTGAGAATGTATTTTCTATGAAGAAGATGGTGTCTGAACTTATGGATTCTGGAGAGTCCAGTCAAATCTCTCCAGACAGTTGTGATGAAACTGAAGATGATGACCTTATTGCAATGATTGCTAAAACGTTTAACCGTTTCAAAGCAAGAGCAAATAAGCCATCTGGACAATTTGCATCCAGTTCTTCCACTGATAAGACCAATTTGACATGCTTTAAGTGTGGCAAAAAGGGTCATTTCATGAAAGAGTGCAGGTCCAACCAGTTTGCATCCAAGCCTGGTCCATTCTCTTCTAATAATAAGCCTGATGATAGCTATAAATTGAAATATAAAAAGCTTAAGGCCCAAATTGCTCTCATGGCACAACAAATGGAAACAAATAATAAGTGCATGATTGCAACAACTGAAGAGAAGTGGGTTCCTTCTGATGAATCATCTGGTGATGAAGAAGAGGAAAGAGATTGCTGTTACATGGCTCTGGAAGTTGATGAGCACCTGGTGAAGGAAGATGTCACATCTGGACGATGGGTGGACATAGTTATTAAAAAGGTTAGTGATTATGATAATGCAACTGACCAAGAACTAAAATTGGACATTGCTGAAGCTTTAAATTCTGATTTGATTTTTGTAGAAACTGTTAGATCTGATTGTGTAAATGGTCTAGAAACAGATTCTTCTGAAATAAATGCCTTAAAATCAAAATTAAAAGAGCTTCAAGACATTGAACTGGCTTTTCAAGCCCAGGTTCTGGTAACTGAACAATTGATCCAAGAAAAGCAAGATCTTGAGATCATTTTAGAGAAAGAAAAACTGGTAATAAAGTCATGGCTAGAAACTAAAAAGCCATATGATGCTTCAGTAAAACAATTTCCTGCTCAAAAACGTGCATATTTAGATGGAAATACTAATATAGCATCATTAATACCAGTAATCGATCGATTACCAGAGGTGTTAAGGCCCACAACTGTTTATGATAAGCCTATAACTCCTAAGACCAACTTAGACCCAGTTCAATCCCCAGAGGTTAAGACTGGAGAGCTCCAGATGGCTGCTCCAGTTAAAAAGGTAAAGCAGAATAGACCTTTGCCTCAGACCAATCCCTTACCAAAGCCTTGGACTGGAAAGGCTAAGGTATCATCTGAAGTAGATATTTTGTCCAGGATAGAGAGCCAGATTCAAATTCTGACTCGTCAATCACAAAGTTTTAATGCAAGATTAAACTTTATTGAGGGCACTTCATCTGGCCCTAGACAAAATACAAAACCTTTTTCAAAGAAAGACAAATTTATTTCTCCAGTTGAGAAAAATGAAAAGGTTTCAAAACTATCAACCCCAGTGGTCTTTTCAACTAAGATCACTGTTGAAGAAAGTGAGCTAGACCAGATTGCCCCTGGAACCTATAAGGGAGGCTCCAGTGAACCCATCAGTCGATGGGTTCCCAAATCTAACTGATCAATATCTGGTGTATGTGTAGGGCGATCGAAAGAAATATATCTGGTATCTTGACAGTGCAGCTGGCAGGACGATGACCGGATGTAAGACCCTACTGGAGGAGTTCACCATTTCTGATGGACCCTCCATCACTTTTGGAAATGATGGTTGTGGAAAGACTGAGGGATATGGTGTTCTGAACAATGGACAAGTCAAGTTCAGACGAGTTGCATTTGTGAATGGTTTGAAATATAACTTGATCAGTGTAAGTCAACTGTGTGACGATGGCTATCAAGTCTTATTCAATGTTGCTCAGGGCATTGTATTCAACAAGGACTGGAAGGTAGTGTTGATTGCTCCCAGAAAAGGGAATGTGTACGTGATGGATATGGAAAACTCTCCTTCAGAGCAGTGTTTCTATACTCAAGCTGATGAAGACACAAACTGGTTATGGCACAAAAGGTTATCCCATTTAAACTTCAAAAACATTAACAAGTTGTCCAGAAAACAACTTGCAGATGGGATACCTTCAGTTTCCTTCAAAAAGGAAAGACCATGTCCAGGATATGAGATGGGTAAGCAAAAGCGTACCAGTTTCAAGACCAGACAGAATTTCAGCATTACTGAACCACTTCACATGCTTCATATGGACCTTTTTGGTCCAGTGAACGTTCAGACTCGTGCTGGTAAAAGATACACCCTGGTGATAGTAGATGAATTCTCCAGATATTGTTGGGTGATCTTTCTGAGGTCCAAAAGTGAAGCTGCTGCTGAAATCATCAGTCTTATCAAGCAAATTGAGCTCAAGTACAGTCGAAAAGTGTGTCAGTTAAGAAGTGACAATGGAACAGAATTCCAGAATGCAACTCTGGAGTCATTCTGTACTGACACTGGCATCTCCCAGAACTTCTCTTCAGCCCGATCTCCAGAGCAGAATGGAGTGGTGGAAAGAAAAAATCGAACGCTGATAGAAGCTGCCAGGAGCATGCTTGCTGAATCTGGACTGTCTACCAGTTTCTGGGCGGAAGCAATTGCAACTGCTTGCCACACCCAGAATCGATCAGTGTACATCAAAAGACACAAAAAGACAGCCTATGAAGTCTTAAGAAATAGAAAACCAAATATTGGTTATTTTCACGTTTTTGGATGTCCAGTTTACATCCTGAACGACTCCAGTCAGCTAGGCAAATTTGATGCCAAAGCTGATGAAGGGTATTTCTTAGGCTATTCAGCCATTCGCAAGGCCTTCAGAGTCTATAACAAGAGACTGGAGAAGGTCCATGAGTCAATTCATGTCACATTTGATGAATCAAATGTTTCAATCAACAAGAAGCCAGTCCCTGATACTCCCCCAGTTACTCCCATTGTCTTTTGTGAATCTGATCCAATAAACGACAAAATGGATGATTCACCAGACTCAGCTTCCAGTCATCCTGATCTGGAACCTGTTCAGAAAAAGAAAGTCTCCAGTAGTGCTCCATTCTATCCCTCTATTATTTTCAAACTACCCTCTGAAATTAATATTGGTTCAGATGTGCGTACTACTCCCCCAGTTACTCCCATTGTCTTTTGTGAATCTGATCCAATAAACGACAAAATGGATGATTCACCAGACTCAGCTTCCAGTCATCCTGATCTGGAACCTGTTCAGAAAAAGAAAGTCTCCAGTAGTGCTCCATTCTATCCCTCTATTATTTTCAAACTACCCTCTGAAATTAATATTGGTTCAGATGTGCGTACTACTCCCCCAGTTACTCCCATTGTCTTTTGTGAATCTGATCCAATAAACGACAAAATGGATGATTCACCAGACTCAGCTTCCAGTCATCCTGATCTGGAACCTGTTCAGAAAAAGAAAGTCTCCAGTAGTGCTCCATTCTATCCCTCTATTATTTTCAAACTACCCTCTGAAATTAATATTGGTTCAGATGTGCGTACTACTCCCCCAGTATCAGTGTCAGTTGAGCACTTACCAGAAATGTTATCTGGTAACCAAACTGAACCAGTACTACAAGAAATGCCTTCATATGAAGAATTTCATGATGCAAATCGTGATTTAAATGAATCAGATGAAGATGTTGAAGTAGTTTATGAAGAACCTCCTCCTGAAGCAACTTTAGAGGAGACTCAACTGAATTCTTGCACTGATATTGTTGTCAGTAACAATCCTGGTCAGTACTCCAGATGGACAAAAGCTCACCCTATTGATCAGATCATAGGTGACTCCAGTCGTGGTGTTCAGACCAGAAGAGCCTCCAGTGATCAATGCTTATACGTCAGTTTTCTATCTATGATAGAACCTAAGAAGATTGACGAGGCTCTGGAAGATCCAAACTGGGTGACTGCTATGCAAGAAGAGCTTCACCAGTTTGAAAGGAACAAAGTATGGTATCTGGTTCCTTTCCCAGTTGGAAAGAAAGAACCAATTGGAACAAGATGGGTCTTCAGAAACAAAGTAGATGAAGATGGCCACGTAATAAGAAACAAGGCCAGACTGGTAGCACAAGGCTACTGCCAGTCAGATGTCGACTTTGATGAATCATTTGCTCCAGTGGCTAGACTTGAAGCGATCAGAATTTTCTTAGCATTCGCTGCTAATCATGAGTTCAAGGTCTACCAGATGGACGTAAAGAGTGCTTTCTTGAATGAAAAGCTTGAAGAAGAAGTTTACGTCAGACAACCTCCAGGTTTCGTTGATGACAAGCATCCACATTGGGTATATCCTCTGGACAAAGCGCTATATGGCCTCAGACAAGCCCCACGTGCCTGGTATGATACTCTGACTAAACATTTATTGAAAAATGGTTTTAAAAGAGGTGCAATTGACAATACCTTGTTCATTCTTCATGAGAAAGGTAATCTGTTAATGGTACAAATTTATGTTGATGATATAATTTTTGGGTCTACTGATGAAAACATGTGCCAGAAATTTTCAAAAATCATGTCCACTGAATACGAAATGAGTTTGATGGGTGAATTAACATATTTTCTTGGACTCCAGATTAAACAAAACAATGATGGTATTTTTATTAATCAGGAAAAATATGTTAGAGATCTTTTAAAGAAATTCGATATGAATTCTTCACCATCTAAACCAACTCCAATTTCTGCACCACTGATACTGGACTCTGATCCAGATGGCAAACTAGTGAACACCACTGTATATAGAGGCATGGTTGGTTCACTGATGTATTTAACTGCCAGTAGACCAGATATTATGTTTTCAACATGCTTATGTGCCAGATATCAGTCTAATCCAAAGGAATCTCATATGCTTGCTGTAAAGCGCATACTGAAGTACCTAAAAGGTGCTCCCAGTCTAGGTCTTTGGTACCCCAAAGGCTCTGGAATGGATCTAATGGGTTATTCAGATTCAGATCATGCAGGTTGTAAGATAGATAGGAAATCCACAACTGGTGGATGTCATTTCCTAGGTGGCAAACTGGTCAGCTGGACCAGTAAGAAGCAAACTTCAATTTCATTATCCACTGCCGAAGCTGAATACGTGTCTGCAGCCAGTTGTTGTGCTCAGATACTCTGGATGAAGAACCAGTTGCTTGATTATGGTATTAAATATTCAAATACTCCCATCTTTTGTGATAATACCAGTGCCATAGCTATTTCCAACAATCCAGTCATGCACTCCAGAACAAAGCACATCGATCTAAGGTACCATTTCATTCGTGATCATATTATGAAAAATAATATTGAACTCCATTTTATTCCCACTGACAAACAACTCGCTGACATTTTTACCAAACCACTGGATGTAAAAACTTTTGAATATCTTGTTGGTGAGTTGGGAATGTTAAATCCTTAAATCTGGTGATTGCTCAGATATTGAACGCCATTGTGTACTATCTTTGCAATTATTAGATTTCTGGAGCAACATTCCAGGGAAGACTTGAAAAATATTTTCCTATTAAAAGTGTTTTATGTTCAGGGGGAATTTATTTTCTCACTGGACAAATTCTTCAGAAAATATTACTGGTGCTTTGTAAATATGTCCCTCTCACTGGTAAATGGATAGGTGAAGTGCATTTACTTCGAACATTTACTCCCAAATCTTAAAATTCCTTCATTCAATTCTTCATTAACTCCAAAATTCATTAAATTCTTCATAACTCCTTATATTCAATTTCATTTACTTCGAACATTTACTCCCAAATCTTAAAATTCCTTCATTCAATTCTTCATTAACTCCAAAATTCATTAAATTCTTCATAACTCCTTATATTCAATTTCATTTACTTCGAACATTTACTCCCAAATCTTAAAATTCCTTCATTCAATTCTTCATTAACTCCAAAATTCATTAAATTCTTCATAACTCCTTTAATATTCAATTTCATTTACTTCGAACATTTACTCCCAAATCTTAAAATTCCTTCATTCAATTCTTCATTAACTCCAAAATTCATTAAATTCTTCATAACTCCTTCAATATTCAATTTCATTTACTTCGAACATTTACTCCCAAATCTTAAAATTCCTTCATTCAATTCTTCATTAACTCCAAAATTCATTAAATTCTTCATAACTCCTTTAATATTCAATTTCATTTACTTCGAACATTTACTCCCAAATCTTAAAATTCCTTCATTCAATTCTTCATTAACTCCAAAATTCATTAAATTCTTCATAACTCCTTATATTCAATTTCATTTACTTCGAACATTTACTCCCAAATCTTAAAATTCCTTCATTCAATTCTTCATTAACTCCAAAATTCATTAAATTCTTCATAACTCCTTATATTCAATTTCATTTACTTCGAACATTTACTCCCAAATCTTAAAATTCCTTCATTCAATTCTTCATTAACTCCAAAATTCATTAAATTCTTAATACCTACTTTAATTTTCAATTTCATTTACTTCGAACATTTACTCCCAAATCTTAAAATTCCTTCATTCAATTCTTCAATTCTTCATTAACTCCAAAATTCATTAAATTCTTCATAACTCCTTAATATTCAATTTCATTTTTTCATCTATTCTCAATATGGCACCTAGACAGTCAAGAACTCCTAGAAATTTACTTGCAAATGAATTTGTTCCTTCAGATAATGTTGATAGGGCACCTCACATCACTCTTGAGGCAAGTGCCATAAGGATAAACATGAACAATTGGATGGCACGCCTTTCGTTGTCCAGTGTTCATGATGCTCAGTCAATCATAGGAAGATTAAATTCTTTCTTCCTTTCTTGCCCATTGTATGGTGCATTAACATTAAACCCTGGTAGAATGTACCACGAATATTTGTGTGAATTCTGGTACACGGCGCAATATGACGATGAAACTTCATCGATCAAATATACTCTCAAAGGGGGTACCAGAACCCTTGGTTTCACAGTAAGCCTTCTCAGGTCTGTTCTCCAGTTGAACTATCATGAACAGAATGAGTTGCCAATAGAGCTTCCCACTGGAATCAACACAAGGGAAGTATGTAGGCTTATGGGGCATACAGATATACTGGATGAGCATGGGCAGCTATCCAGAAAAGGAACTATTTATATGAGTAAATTGACAGATTCGTGGAGATACTTCTTCACGCATATAGTTAAGTGTTTAGGAGGTAGTTCTGGAGGATTGGACCAGATCAATCAAACACACCTCCAGATTGCCTATTGCTTATGGTTTGGGCTAAGGGTTGATTTTGCCCAAATCCTTTTTGATGACCTGGTTGAGCGCCTTAAGGTGAAAGGAAGGAAGCCTTTCATTCCTTACATTCGATTCCTTTCACTGATGTTCAAAAATGCATTAGGCAACCAGTACGATTTTGAAACCACTCACTTCTCAATGAGTGAGTATATGAGGGACCTTGTTAATCTTAGGTCCAGAGTGGATGAGGTGGATATTCCTCAGTCCATGCTTACCTTTCAGAGGGAAGCAGTCGAAATGGGTCCAGTAAGGGTTCAAGCTGTTGAAGAACCATCTGGTAGTGATGTGCAGATAATAGAGGCTGTACAGCCCATAAGGCAAGTGGCTCCAGAAAGCTCAAGTCAAGCAACTGTTGAGCTTTCCAGACGACCAAGGTCTCATAGGCGTCTGACAAGGGGTGGAGTCCAGGTAAATCCATCAACCCATCCTGGTGATACTATAAATGTTGATGGATCTCCCATCTTTGAAGAAAATACTGAATCTCTTGTACAATCTGAACAGAGAGTGGACACTGAAGTCCAGGCTGTAGTACAAGAAGATGTTCCCAGTATTGCTGAAGTTGTTGAAGGTGTTCAAACTGAAGAACATACTTCTGGTGAGCAGGAGGCTCCATTGGATTTAAATGTAGAAGTTGGTGTAGAGACTGGTGAACAGTCAGGTGAACAGGCAGTTGGGATTGTGCCAGAATGGGATGATGTTGATTCCCCCATGTCTGAGGGATTTGATACAAGTTTAAACTTTCTGGGAGAGGATGAACAAGTAGAAGTAAATCCACCAGAAATACCTTCAAATTCACCAGAATCAACTCAACCTCCACCAGAATCCACACAACCCCCTCAAGAATCAATGCCACCACCACCACCACCTTCAATTCCAGAAAACACCCAATACTTCACACCAGCAACCAATCAACCTTCAGAATCTCAACCTCCTCCTCGTGCGCCGGAGTCACCAGTTGCAGTATCTGAAGCTGTAACTGAAGAGGACTGGGCACAAGTTCCTCTTATGACCAGATTACCCTCCTCCCTTGAACCTCCATCTGGTCTCTCCACTTCTTCTTCATCCGAGGTCCAAGGCCTTTTGATTAAGGTGGCGGACCTGGAGAGATCACTCCAGGAATCATCTCAGGTTATTTCAGACTTCAAGTCTTTACTTTCAAATAACCTTTCTTCAGAGATGAATGTCTTCGCTGGAAATGAGAAGCTGGTATTTGAGAAGCTGGATGAACTGGTGCTGGCCACTAATACTAACTCTCAAAATATAAGAGTGGCAGTCCAGGGGTTGGAATCCAGAATGGTGTCTTCTGTTCAGACTGCAGTCACTGGCGAACTTGCAGGGCTGAAAGAAGAGGTTAAAAATTTGGTGTTCAGGGTAAGCTCTCTGGAGAGTAGGCCTACACTGGAACAAGGAGAAGTTGTAAGTGTGATCAGTGATGAGTGTACAAGGAAGTTCAGAAACAACATGCTAAAAGAATTATGTGAAGATGTTTCTGAGACTGTCCTTAGAAGTATTTATGATGGGGTTTTGCCACAAGTTGAGAGAGTACTGGAAGAGAAGTTGCCCAAGGACTTGCCTAATGAAATTCAAAATTTGAAGAAGGAAGTCCAGGAACTCAAGAAGCATGTGATTGATGCTAATCCTGTTACTGGAAGGACTATTTCAGTAGACAGGCAAATGATGGAAGATTTATGGAATGATCTGAAGTCAAGAACAGATCATTCCAAGGGGGAAAAATTGTCAGTTCCATCAACTGGTGAACAAGAAGAGTTGTTAAGGAAGAAGAAAGAGGTTGTAAGGGCAGTCGCTACTGAAAGCGTTGTTCAGAGTAAACAAGTGACTGGTATTGATGCCAGTGCACGTATGGTCTAGAGAGCATATGGCACTGAAGCCGGGCTTACTGAAGAAGAGGCTGCTGGCACTGAAGCCGAGCCCCAGTTTGAAACCTTCCCAGACATTCCTACCACACTGAAGGCAGTTAAAGGAAAAGAAAAGATGGTGTCTGGTGAAGAGGAAGATGTGACTGAAGATGTTGACAATGAAACATCAAAGAAGTTGGAACAACAGTGCATAATGATAGAAATTTACAAGACACACCAGAAAAATGAACTGCTGGCCCATCATAGGGATATGGCTAATCATGGGACTCTGGATTCCTACAATGCTGGAAGACTGGGCATAAACATTGAAGTTTATAAAAGGATGAAGGAAGATCCCAGAGTTCAACAATGTCTTGATGCACTGAACGATGTGCATATACGCTCTTTCTATGCTGAAGAAGAACAGGTATATGACTCGTTAATATATGGTGTAACCATTCCAGAACTTATTAGACAAAGAAAGGAGGAGCTGGTAAGCCTCCAGAAGAAAATAAGAAGGAATGCTGGTGCACTTGAACTGGAATATAGAAAGAGAATGACTGGTCTGCCCAAGCTTACTGCCAAACAAGTGAAAGCAATAAGAGATGGTGATCTTAGCACCTTCATTCCACTGGATACAACTCTGAAGATCAATAGACAAGAACACCAGTCCACTGAAGGACAGCAGAGTGGTGTATCCAGACATACAAATTTGTATATCTATAAGTCTGAAAAATACTTGCATTATTTCTAAACAAATAGGGGAATTTGTTAGGTCCAGATTTAGTCCAGACTTACTGGACTGGCTCCAGACTGAACTACTGGATCCTTACTTAAGGTTTGTTAGTAAAAATGTTTTGCTGGACTCACTCCAGAACCGACTTCTGGAGCCTCACTGAAGATCTGACCAGAAAACGTATTTGACTGGACCTACTCCAGACTTGGAATCTGGAGTCCCTCTAGAAGATTTGTCCAGAAATAATTGAAGACTAGTGAGCAAATACGTGTATAGATAATCTGGAGTATTCTCCAGATTAGCTCACTGAAGACTTCACCCCAGTCCAGATCTACTTTACTGAAGACATTCTGACTGAAGTCAAAGACTGAAGTCTGAAGGAAGAAGACTTAACAAATGGCGGAGTCCACTGGAAAGTCTTACCAGATCTGTACACTGGAGGATTGTTAGTGTTCTAGATCCTGCAAGTCTGAACACTAATATCAAGGATTGACTTATGCCTAACACACTTTCCAAGGAACAATCCACTTGTTCCTTAACAAAGTATACGTGTGTTAAGGTGGTTGGATATAAGGATACACTTGCACTTGATGTGACTTTATCCTTATTCTTATCCAATACATTTAATGTTCTTGTCGGATCATTAAATGTATGCAACCATATTTGTACGACACAAAGTTCACTGGTGAATTTTGTTGCCTATAAATACAAAGTCATTTCCTTGAAACAAAATACTTTTTAAGCATACACTTTGCATGAAAGTGAATTTGTCTAAAATACTCTCGATCTTAAACAGGGATACTTCACAACTTTAAGTATCTCGATCCTAAAGAGCTATTTGACAAATATAGATCATTTGTAACTCATAGGTTGTTAGGATACATACTTCATTGTATTATCTTGATTCCGCAACAACCTTGTATTTTATTTAAACATCAATAAATGAAATACCCATGAAACATACATAATGGTCCACTTTACTTGTTTATTGCTTTAAGTCTTGTATTACTTTGTTTATATATCTTGCATATTTATTTACAAGTAATACTAGTCCAATTCTAGTGATTATTAGACTTGTTGTATTTTACACTTTCTATTGGTTAACCATCTTGAGCTTATAAACGGGACTCACATGTATGAGTCATTCAAACAAGAGAAAAGTGAAACGTTAGAAGAAGCGTATACACGTTTCTGTAACGTAATCAATGAACTCAGGAAGAATTCCATTAAAAAGACCGACTTGGAACTCAACATAAAATTTCTGAGAAATCTTCATGAAGAATGGCAAGTCTTTGGTGCACAACTCAACCAGCAAGATGAATTTGGCAAACTCTCTATTCATACCTTGTATGAGAAGTTGAAGATCAACCTGCGAGCTGTCCAAAAGCAACAAATGAAGACTGAAGGAAGCTCCTCATCAGATCCACTTGCTCTTGTTGCTGATAGAAAACCCTCCAGATCATCGAGGAAGAATGTTGTTGAAACAGCTGAAGATGATGATTCAAGTGATACTAGTGACCCAGACATGGATGACAAAGAAAAGGAAATGTACAAAGACTTAGCTTACTTTACAAGAGCCTTCAAGAAGAAATTCTTCACAAAGAAACCCACCAACAATCAACTTCGCACTTCATCAGTCTCTTCCTATGTCAAGAACTCACAAGCTCCAAAACTTGACAACCACTACAACCATGCTGTTGGGGAAAGGAAGTATGAAGCTCCTAAGAAGTTTGAGAAGAGGGTTCTTGAGAAGAAGACCGAAGAGAAGAAATGTTACAATTGTGGTCTTACTGGTCACTTTGCTATTCACTGCACCAAACCTCGTCAGAAGAACTCCACCTACTACCAGAACAAGCTCTTGCTTGTGAAACAACAAGAAAGTGGTATTGCTCTTCTTGCAGAAAACGACGAATGGTTGCATCTGTCTGATGAAGAGACTGAAGAGCTTGCTGCAAATGTTTGTTTCATGACAAAGATTAAGCGATCAAAGGAACTTGAAGATGGTGGTATAAGTTCTGAATCTGATGATGATGAGGTTTGTACTATTCCCAAACGTGAACTTGATGAATACATGAACAAAGCTGTCGAAACAAATAAATCTTTGAAAATTGAGGTTACTAATTTAACTGAATCTTTGCAAGAAAAAGAAAAACTTTTGACTGATTTTCAAACCATACATGAAAAACTTCAAAAAGATTTTGATGAATTGACAGCTAATCAGACTTCTATTTCCTTTACACCTTCTTCCGTGTTGCAACTTGCAAATCAAGAACTTGAAACCAAAGTTTTTGAATTAACCAAGACCACAAAAGAAGCACAAATTGCAAAGTCCAATGAAATGCTTCGAGCAAATGCTTTGGCTGAAGAAATTGAGTCCTTGAAACTTAAGTTAAAAGAGTCCAACCCGGCTTTGAAAGAATTAGAAAACAAAATTTCTGATTTAAACTATGCTTGCTACATAAAAGATTCAAATAATCAACAACTTGATAAGAAAATTGATCAACTCAAGGAAGAAATCAAATTTTATCAAGAGAAGGTTTACAGGATCGATCGATCTAATAAACAAATCTTTTTAAACAAGCCTAAAGATTTTGAACACGGGTTGACTCAAGGGTTAGGTTTTGAGAATCCAAAGAACTTGCTCAAAGCACAACAGGAAGTCCCATCTCTGTATGACGCCAATTTAATGCGGTATGGCATGACCATCCAATTTGTGAGACCAAGTTATGGTGATATTGAGACAGATTATTATCTAGCAAAATGTGCTATTCAATGCAAGTATGATCAAATTAATGAGTCAAATGATCTTTTTAATCTTCCACTTGTTCCTAAAAGAAAAACTCATTCTGTTACAATTGTTGAACTTGATGAAAACTCGAGTGACCAACAACTTGTGGTTCTTACTAATGAGTCTAAACAAGTAGAAGATAGTTTTGTTCCAAAACCTGCTTCTGCTAGACCATACATTCCACAAAGTGTTTTGGAAAAACAAGTTGAAGATCTAACAAGAACTCTTGATGAACAACAAATTTTGCTAGATAATCTAATGTCTCAAAATCACTGTGCCAAAGTTGTACCTGTCGTCTCCACCACACCATCTGGTGTTGTTTATGATTGTGCTGAACCCAATTGCTCTGCATGTGAAGATATCATGTCTTCTTCTTCTCTTTCCTATATTTCTGCATGTGAATTTGTTGATGCTGCTGTTCAAACTGACTGGGATTCTGATAAGACATATAATGTTTCGATCCAAACAGACCTTGACATTCCCACCGATGTGAACCAATTGACCCCCAGATTTACTTGGATGAGATTACTGCATTAAAACTTGATTTAGAAAAGGAACGGTGTCTCAATAAGGAAATTTTTGACACTGTTCATGTTTCTGCTCAAACAGATTGTGAACACGAAATTGAAAAAGATCAGTTCTTTCCAAACATTTTTGATACTGAACCTTTCAAGTTTTCTGAGGAAACCCAAACTTACTTGAATGATTTTGATACTTTGTCTAAAAAGTTTGAAAACGAAAGAGAACAACGATTAAATGTACTCGCTGAACTTAATAAAATTAAGATGGAAGTGGCGTACAAAAATATTGTTATTCAAGCTTTCGCAGATAATAAGATTGAAAAAGCGTCAAATTTACTCAAGGGAAGTTATTGTCCAGTCAAATTCAGTGAATTAAGTCACTCAAAGTTGTCAAATGAAACCAATGCATCAATCTCATCCAATGAAAGTCCTTGTCCCAAAGACCCAAATGTCTCAAGTGTGAAATTGGAATCCAAACCTAAAGTCAAATATTCCAAAATGAATTTTTCAAATCTTCCTAATCTAAATAACTTTTTAGAAGAAGATCATTCGTACGATCCTGATTTTGAAAAACAATTTGTTCCAAAGGAAGAAAAAGTTGAATTTTCATTCAAAAGGATTCCAAAATCACACTCTACGACTAACACCACTATCCATGAGAAGTCTCAGAGACTAAAGACCAATTCTGTACCCAAAACTTCAACAGCACCAAAGATGCCTAACCCAAAACCCAAACTCAAAAAGATGAAACATCATACTGGCAGTAATCATGCTTCTGCACAACCTAGATATCACAGGTATTCTAGCTCTCCTAAGCAATCTACAGCTACACCTAAGAATGTCCTAAAGGTATTTAGAGATGATGCAGTTGGAATAGTTAGATATCAAGATCAGTATGGTTGGTTTTCTTCCACTTACAAAAACCAAACACCACCTGCCAAAAAGACCATCAAAAAGAAACCTGTCAAGAACACACAGTCTTCCACTAACTTTAAAAATGTTCATGTTTCAGGTCACTTGTGCTTAAAGTGTTAAAGTAAATGGCTTCCTAAGGATAGATACTTGCATGCTTCTAGGAAAGTCAAGCTTGATGGGAAATCAACTTCTGTAAAACAAGAGTGGATAGTTCGTAGACCCAATGCTCTAGATAGATCAAATGCTTCTAGGACTAGTCCTTCTTGTTCTAAAACTTTGTAATGACTGTTTTGTTCTGTAATTCGTATCGTTATTTTTGAACTAAGTTTGTATGTTTACTTGCTTTCAATAAAATTCCATGTGGGATTGTGTGTTTGTTCTGTTGTATGTTTAAATGTTGATGTTTATTTTATGCCTTTGTTCGTCTTTTTCTTACTTGTTATTCTCATAAATGTGATTGCTTGATGACTCCCTAACCTTGCATGGACCCAGTCTAAGTGGGTACCTAAAACCTTCCTTCCTGATTTTACAGGAATTTCTCATCTATGTCTGGTATGTCGACTCCGGATGCTCTAGACACATGACTGGTGATAAATCCTTGCTTAAAAACTTTGTTGAACGTTTCATGGGAATAATGAGATTTGGAAATGATCATCTTGCTCCCATTCTTGGCTATGGAGATATTGTTCAAAATGGCATCACCATCAAACGTGTGTCATATGTTGAAGGCTTGGGCCATAATCTTTTTAGTGTTGGTCAATTTTGTGACAATGATCTGCAAGTTCTCTTTAGAAGATATGAATGTAAAGTTCAAACCGAAGATGGTGTCGATATTCTCACTGGTTCACGAGATAACAACTTGTTCACCATTGATCTCAACAATATTCCAACTCCATCTTCTAATATTTGTCTTCTATCTAAAGCTTCTGCTCAGCAATCTTGGCTATGGCATCGTCGTCTCTCTCATCTTAATTTCCATACAATTAATACCCTTGTTGATAAACAACTCGTCGATGGCCTTCCTGATTTCAAGTATGACATCAACCATGTTTGTTCTGCATGTTCAATTGGAAAACTCAAGCGAGCGTCACATAGACCAAAGAAGCATCTCAGCACTGATGCTCCTCTTCATCTCCTTCACATGGATTTGTGTGGCCCTATGCGTGTCCAAAGCATTCATGCAAAACGATACATTCTTGTCATTGTTGATGATTACTCTCGCTATACTTGGGTCTATTTTCTTCGTGAAAAGAGTGAGGCTCCTCACGTAATCATTGACTTCATCAAAAGGACACAAGTAAATCTTCAAACCTCTGTTAGGATTGTTCGTTCTGATAATGGTACCGAATTCAAGAACGCTACTCTTGGATCATACTTTTCTTCCATCGGTATCACTCATCAATTTTTAGCTGCACGAACACCTCAACAAAATGGAGTAGTTGAAAGAAGAAACCGAACTCTTGTTGAAGCTGCGCGCACTATGCTTGCTCATTCTAGATTACCACCAAATCTATGGGCTGAAGCCATTGCAACTGCCTGTTTTACTCAGAACAGATCTATTATCAACAAGAGGTTTGACATTACTCCTTATGAAGTCATCAACAAGAGAAGACCAAATGTGAACTATTTTCATATTTTTGGGTGCGTCTGTTATGTCTTGAATGATAGAGATAACCTTGGAAAATTTGAGCCAAAAGGGGACGAGGGTTATTTTGTTGGTTATTCTAGAGAATCCATTGCCTATCGTGTCTATAACCGTCGAACCAAACAAATAGTAGAGAGCATGAATGTTAAATTTGATGAACTCTCTGGTATGGTTCTTGAACAACACGGTTCAAGACCCGATCATCAATGTCCACAAGCTTCCGCTACACAGAACAAAACTGCTGATACTCAGATTTTCTCCAAACCAACTGCTAAGGAGTTAGACATTTTATTTGAAGAATTTTATCATGATCGTCCTCCTACTCTGGCCCAACCCTTGGATTCACCTGAACAATCGTTGTCCAATCCTTCTCAACCTGAGAGCTCATCAACTGATCAACAAAGTTCATCTCCTGCCACCTCATCTAATGGATCATCTTCTCCTCCTTCGGTCAATTCTTCGTCTTCAAATGTATCTTCCCCTGACTCTTCTAACTTGTCTCCAGCACCACAGGACTCTACATTATTGCCTGCTCAGCAATACTCTCCAGGATCCAATCAATCAACTGATGCTGATTCTGATGATGCAGAATTTGTCCTACCTGAAGAACCAAGCTTTGAGCAAGTCGCTGAACAATTTTCTCCAGGCTTTATCAATCCTGATGAAAATAATGATCCTGCTGATCCACTTCCTCACTCAAGGAAATGGTCTCGCTCCATGCTTCCTCATCCTCCCTCTCAGATCATTGGGGATCCAAATGCTGGCCCAACCACACGTGCTGCCTCTGCAAATGAATGTTTATTCGTCAACTTCTTGAGCATGGTTGAACCCAGTAATGTCAATGAGGCTCTTCATGATCCGGATTGGGTAAAAGCCATGCAAGAAGAGCTATCTCAGTTTGAGCGCCTTGAAGTATGGAAACTTGTTCCTAATCCATATACTCATAAAGAACCAATCAAGACAAAGTGGATTTTCAAAAACAAGAAAGATGAGAATGGAGTTGTTGTTCGAAACAAGGCTAGATTGGTTGCCAAAGGTTTTTCTCAACAAGATGGTGTTGACTATGATGAGACGTTTGCTCCTGTTGCCCGCATTGAAGCCATTCGAATCTTCCTGGCTTATGCAGCATTCAAAAACTTCACGGTTTATCAAATGGATGTCAAGTCTGCTTTTCTGAATGGAGTACTGAAAGAAGAAGTCTATGTTGGTCAACCCGAGGGCTTTGTGGATCCTAAGCGTCCAAATCATGTCTACAGGTTAGACAAGGCTTTGTATGGCCTCAAACAGGCTCCTCGAGCGTGGTATGATGCTCTGTCTGCCTATCTATTACAATCTGGATTTAGTAAAGGTACAATCGACACTACTTTGTTCATCAAACGTCAAGGTAGTGACATTCTATTAATCCAAATTTATGTAGATGACATAATTTTCGGGTCCACAAATCCTAAGTACTGCAAAAACTTTTCTGCATTAATGGTCAAACATTTTGAAATGAGTATGATGGGAGAATTAAACTTTTTCCTTGGTCTTCAAGTCAAACAAATGTCAAATGGTATTTTTATCTGTCAAAATAAATACATCTCTGACATGTTGAAAAAGTTTGATATGTTTAATTGTCAACCAATTGGCACTCCCATGGAATCTCGAACTAAAATTAATGCTGACCTTAATGGAAAACCTTACAATCAAAAACTTTATCGCAGTATGATAGGATCCCTCATGTACTTAACTGCAAGTAGACCGGACATTATGTTTGCTACATACATGTGTGCTAGATTTCAGGCAAACCCTATGGAGAGTCATGCTCAATCGGTTAAGCGTATCTTTAGGTATCTTAAGGGTACTATGAACCTTGGTTTATGGTATCCGAAAGATATCGGTTTCGAACTAACCGCCTACTCAGATGCTGACCATGCAGGGTGTAAGTTGGATCGCAAAAGTACTTCAGGTAGTGTGCAGTTCCTTGGAGACAAGTTGGTTGGTTGGTCTTCAAAGAAACAAAATTGTGTTTCCACATCCACTGCTGAAGCTGAGTATGTAGCAGCTAAAAAAAAAAAAAAAAAAAAAAAAAAAAAAAAAAAAAAAAAAAAAAAAAAAAAAAAAAAAAAAAAAAAAAAAAAAAAAAAAAAAAAAAAAAAAAAAAAAAAAAAAAAAAAAAAAAAAAAAAAAAAAAAAAAAAAAAAAAAAAAAAAAAAAAAAAAAAAAAAAAAAAAAAAAAAAAAAAAAAAAAAAAAAAAAAAAAAAAAAAAAAAAAAAAAAAAAAAAAAAAAAAAAAAAAAAAAAAAAAAAAAAAAAAAAAAAAAAAAAAAAAAAAAAAAAAAAAAAAAAAAAAAAAAAAAAAAAAAAAAAAAAAAAAAAAAAAAAAAAAAAAAAAAAAAAAAAAAAAAAAAAAAAAAAAAAAAAAAAAAAAAAAAAAAAAAAAAAAAAAAAAAAAAAAAAAAAAAAAAAAAAAAAAAAAAAAAAAAAAAAAAAAAAAAAAAAAAAAAAAAAAAAAAAAAAAAAAAAAAAAAAAAAAAAAAAAAAAAAAAAAAAAAAAAAAAAAAAAAAAAAAAAAAAAAAAAAAAAAAAAAAAAAAAAAAAAAAAAAAAAAAAAAAAAAAAAAAAAAAAAAAAAAAAAAAAAAAAAAAAAAAAAAAAAAAAAAAAAAAAAAAAAAAAAAAAAAAAAAAAAAAAAAAAAAAAAAAAAAAAAAAAAAAAAAAAAAAAAAAAAAAAAAAAAAAAAAAAAAAAAAAAAAAAAAAAAAAAAAAAAAAAAAAAAAAAAAAAAAAAAAAAAAAAAAAAAAAAAAAAAAAAAAAAAAAAAAAAAAAAAAAAAAAAAAAAAAAAAAAAAAAAAAAAAAAAAAAAAAAAAAAAAAAAAAAAAAAAAAAAAAAAAAAAAAAAAAAAAAAAAAAAAAAAAAAAAAAAAAAAAAAAAAAAAAAAAAAAAAAAAAAAAAAAAAAAAAAAAAAAAAAAAAAAAAAAAAAAAAAAAAAAAAAAAAAAAAAAAAAAAAAAAAAAAAAAAAAAAAAAAAAAAAAAAAAAAAAAAAAAAAAAAAAAAAAAAAAAAAAAAAAAAAAAAAAAAAAAAAAAAAAAAAAAAAAAAAAAAAAAAAAAAAAAAAAAAAAAAAAAAAAAAAAAAAAAAAAAAAAAAAAAAAAAAAAAAAAAAAAAAAAAAAAAAAAAAAAAAAAAAAAAAAAAAAAAAAAAAAAAAAAAAAAAAAAAAAAAAAAAAAAAAAAAAAAAAAAAAAAAAAAAAAAAAAAAAAAAAAAAAAAAAAAAAAAAAAAAAAAAAAAAAAAAAAAAAAAAAAAAAAAAAAAAAAAAAAAAAAAAAAAAAAAAAAAAAAAAAAAAAAAAAAAAAAAAAAAAAAAAAAAAAAAAAAAAAAAAAAAAAAAAAAAAAAAAAAAAAAAAAAAAAAAAAAAAAAAAAAAAAAAAAAAAAAAAAAAAAAAAAAAAAAAAAAAAAAAAAAAAAAAAAAAAAAAAAAAAAAAAAAAAAAAAAAAAAAAAAAAAAAAAAAAAAAAAAAAAAAAAAAAAAAAAAAAAAAAAAAAAAAAAAAAAAAAAAAAAAAAAAAAAAAAAAAAAAAAAAAAAAAAAAAAAAAAAAAAAAAAAAAAAAAAAAAAAAAAAAAAAAAAAAACCGGGTTTGACCCGAAAACCGGAAGTCATACCCGGGTCTGACCACTATTTATAGCCGGTTCTGACCTTCATTTGACTTCCTTCGAAATTTTTCTAAGTATTTTTAAATCTTCTCTATTACCGGTTTTCTCTCAATCAAATCCGGCTTTCCTACCGGCTTTCTTTTTTTCAAAACTTTCTCCAAAACGAAAACCGGTTTTACATAATAATTTCTTCATCCCATATTTTGAATACCGGATTTAGTTCTTCAATTCTTCATTACCGGATTTCAGGTATTTTACTCTCTATTTCCGGTTTTCATTTATTTATTCAGTATTTCCGGTTTTCATGTTTCTTGTCAAAAACCGGCTTTTAGTATTTTCTTTACTAAAACCGGTTTTCATTCCTTAATAGTATATCGTGTGCTTATCTTTCCAGGATTGATCTATTTGTGTCTTTCTGATTTGTTTGTCATTACTTGTCATTCATTATAGCAGGTATAATCTCTTTTTCGATATTGTCATTTCATAATACTTCATTTATATGTATATGCTTTGATTTGATAATGTTCATACGTGCTTTAATTACCTTACTTGCTTAAATAATTATGAATACATGAATGTTTATTGTCTATGATTGTTTGAATTGTGATTGCCTGTTCCAAACAAGTGCATCGATACTTGGAAATCCAAGTATCTTGATGCTTTGTTAAAACCGGTTTTCGAAAACCGGTTTGTATTTTATTCTATTTCCGGTTTTCATGTTTCTTGTCAAAAACCGGCTTTTAGTATTTTCTTTACTAAAACCGGTTTTACATAATAATTTCTTCATCCCATATTTTGAATACCGGATTTAGTTCTTCAATTCTTCATTACCGGATTTCAGGTATTTTACTCTCTATTTCCGGTTTTCATGTTTCTTGTCCAAAAACCGGCTTTTAGTATTTTCTTTTCTAAAACCGGTTTTCAATTCTTTGTAAGAAATTTTTCATATTTGATCAACCACCAAAATCTCATTTTCTTTCAGGGTTGTTCTTTCATGAAAACCTTTCTTATACCAATTTTGTGAGTCCTATACTCTTTCTTGAACAACATTCCATGTTCATTTATCTATCAGGCTCTACAAACATTAGTTCCTATACATCTGTGAAACTGTTTTTCCAAAATCTATCTCTCAGTTTACTTAAGATGCCAGGTATCGAACGCCTTGATGTACTACCTTGGTTGTCTTTTAGAAACTGAGGGATAAAACCTGTTTGATGTATTCTTAATTTCTTAAAATTCTTTTCAATCTTACATTGGTTTTCCCCAAGAAGCAAGGTATCGAACGCCTTGTTGTACTGCCTTCGCATCTTCTGTGAAAAACAGTGTACGATTAATTTTTTATTTTTTTTTTTTTTTTTTTTTTTTTTTTTTTTTTTTTTTTTTTTTTTTTTTTTTTTTTTTTTTTTTTTTTTTTTTTTTTTTTTTTTTTTTTTTTTTTTTTTTTTTTTTTTTTTTTTTTTTTTTTTTTTTTTTTTTTTTTTTTTTTTTTTTTTTTTTTTTTTTTTTTTTTTTTTTTTTTTTTTTTTTTTTTTTTTTTTTTTTTTTTTTTTTTTTTTTTTTTTTTTTTTTTTTTTTTTTTTTTTTTTTTTTTTTTTTTTTTTTTTTTTTTTTTTTTTTTTTTTTTTTTTTTTTTTTTTTTTTTTTTTTTTTTTTTTTTTTTTTTTTTTTTTTTTTTTTTTTTTTTTTTTTTTTTTTTTTTTTTTTTTTTTTTTTTTTTTTTTTTTTTTTTTTTTTTTTTTTTTTTTTTTTTTTTTTTTTTTTTTTTTTTTTTTTTTTTTTTTTTTTTTTTTTTTTTTTTTTTTTTTTTTTTTTTTTTTTTTTTTTTTTTTTTTTTTTTTTTTTTTTTTTTTTTTTTTTTTTTTTTTTTTTTTTTTTTTTTTTTTTTTTTTTTTTTTTTTTTTTTTTTTTTTTTTTTTTTTTTTTTTTTTTTTTTTTTTTTTTTTTTTTTTTTTTTTTTTTTTTTTTTTTTTTTTTTTTTTTTTTTTTTTTTTTTTTTTTTTTTTTTTTTTTTTTTTTTTTTTTTTTTTTTTTTTTTTTTTTTTTTTTTTTTTTTTTTTTTTTTTTTTTTTTTTTTTTTTTTTTTTTTTTTTTTTTTTTTTTTTTTTTTTTTTTTTTTTTTTTTTTTTTTTTTTTTTTTTTTTTTTTTTTTTTTTTTTTTTTTTTTTTTTTTTTTTTTTTTTTTTTTTTTTTTTTTTTTTTTTTTTTTTTTTTTTTTTTTTTTTTTTTTTTTTTTTTTTTTTTTTTTTTTTTTTTTTTTTTTTTTTTTTTTTTTTTTTTTTGAGTAAATTAACCTTGGAAACGATGTTTCCCATTCGTCTTCTTCTTAACCGCAGAATGAATTTCCTCAAAGATGGTGCTACAGAAAGTATGCCTAACAACTACCAGTTAATCATACCCTTTTCATTTCATCATGGGATAATACCGGTTATACTCACATACCACCCTCTCTATCATGTATTGACTGTTACTGCTCCGGGTATTGAAGAAGAACTGTTATTTCAAATGTGGCGTACTATTGAGTATATTTCACCGAGAGGAAGATCGAGCACTCCTTACTTCCAATTTGAGCTACTAACAACTGATGGATCAACTCAAGCATTCACATTCACGCTTGAAGACTTCAGAAGAGCAATTGGCTTTCCTACCGCAAACTCTCGCGAGGGAGCCACAAAATTTGTCGATCTGCCTCCAACTCGTGAGATGCTTGAACGAGTCAGAGAACTAGGATATAATGGTCCCCTCAACTCTATTGGTGCATTCAAGAAGAAAAATCTTCATCGTTTATGGTATCCACTGTGCTCGATCATCAATTACTGCTTATCGCCTTCAAGAAAAGGACAAGAGGCAATCACATCCCAAACATTGACATACCTATTTGCTATCGCATACGATGTTCACATCGACTTTGCTGCAGTTGCTTGGGATCATCTTCGTCAGAACGTCAAAGGGAAGTACAATGCAACTAAGAAGTATATACCTTTCATTCGTTTCCTGACAGTTATCCTTCAGGGAACACTAAGCTCTCATGACAACATCCAACGTTTTCCAGCTTCCCACCGAATTCGCTTTCCACGCTATCAAACAGTGTATGGAAATTCAGGAGTTGAAAATATTCCTTTCATGCCTATTCTTGCTTCGCTTCTTCACTTGGTGCCCCATGAGGATAGTGACCTCATGAATTACATAGTGTTTTTAGGAGGGGGTATGGCTGCTCAACGCCGAGAGCCGCCTACCGCTCCCCCACATAGGTCGCCTAGTGAGGGTAATAGGTCTAGGAAAAGAAAAGAGGCGATAACATCCCAGACTTTGACATACCTATTTGCTATCGCATACGATGTTCACATCGACTTTGCTGCAGTTGCTTGGGATCATCTTCGTCAGAACGTCAAAGGGAAGTACAATGCAACTAAGAAGTATATACCTTTCATTCGTTTCCTGACAGTTATCCTTCAGGGAACACTAAGCTCTCATGACAACATCCAACGTTTTCCAGCTTCCCACCGAATTCGCTTTCCACGCTATCAAACAGTGTATGGAAATTCAGGAGTTGAAAATATTCCTTTCATGCCTATTCTTGCTTCGCTTCTTCACTTGGTGCCCCATGAGGATAGTGACCTCATGAATTACATAGTGTTTTTAGGAGGGGGTATGGCTGCTCAACGCCGAGAGCCGCCTACCGCTCCCCCACATAGGTCGCCTAGTGAGGGTAATAGGTCTAGGAAAAGAAAAGAGGCAATCACATCCCAAACATTGACATACCTATTTGCTATCGCATACGATGTTCACATCGACTTTGCTGCAGTTGCTTGGGATCATCTTCGTCAGAACGTCAAAGGGAAGTACAATGCAACTAAGAAGTATATACCTTTCATTCGTTTCCTGACAGTTATCCTTCAGGGAACACTAAGCTCTCATGACAACATCCAACGTTTTCCAGCTTCCCACCGAATTCGCTTTCCACGCTATCAAACAGTGTATGGAAATTCAGGAGTTGAAAATATTCCTTTCATGCCTATTCTTGCTTCGCTTCTTCACTTGGTGCCCCATGAGGATAGTGACCTCATGAATTACATAGTGTTTTTAGGAGGGGGTATGGCTGCTCAACGCCGAGAGCCGCCTACCGCTCCCCCACATAGGTCGCCTAGTGAGGGTAATAGGTCTAGGAAAAGAAAAGAGGGGTTAGTCGGAGAAGTGGCACCAAGCACATCTGCTCAATCATCATCAACTTCCGTTCCACCGAAAAAGAAACAAAAAACCCATCACAAATCTAAATCAAAATCCAAATCTAAATCGAAAACACTTCTTCGTGATGAACCTTCACCTACTTATGATCAATCCTTTGAAATTCCTTCTCCTTTCACTTCATCTTCATCCGAATCACATTCATCTTCTTCATCCTCCTCCGCTTCTCAACCTACCAAACTCTCTGGTTCTATTTCTGCTGAAAACCGATCTCGTCTTGATTCTCTTTATGATGAACTTCTTGCCACACTTATCTCTCTCAACGGTCAAACAGATTCTTTTGACAAAGCGATTCAAGCATCAATCCAAGCCCGCTTCGATCATCATCATCTGGTAAACAACTTAAAACAAAAAACAGAACAAGAAAAGTTTCTAGCCGATGCAGCACTTGAAGCGGCTCAGAAGAGAATAGTTGAACTTGAGGCCACTTGCAGGCAGGCTGTTGTTATACATAGACGTGATGATCCTGATGATCAAGATCAACACGAGGGGGAGAATATTGATGAAGATGTTGATAATGTTAGAGCCAGTGCTGCTACTGAGGTTATAGATGACACAAATGTTGCGGATGATGCTCAATCAAGAGATCCTCCTCAAGATATGGATATTGTGGAGCACGTGGTTGATAATGTCGTGGTTGAGAATGATGAAATCACAGAATTAGTTCATATTGATGAATCTTTGATTCGAGCCAGTGCCGTTACTGATGTTGTTTGTGGCTCAGATTTTCATGATGATGCGCACTTTCAAGGATTACTTAGGGATCCCTTGATTATTGGCGAAGATTTTGATGAAACAGAGTTCCCTGAGTATGATCCTAGAGATAATGATCCAAGAGATGATAATGATGATGATTCTTCTGATAATGATGATGCTCCCCCAGGCTTTGATACCTACCAATCCATTCCTCAACCAAACCCTGCTCTCAACCAAATGAACCTTCGTAACCTTATCCATCACCTTAACAACCCTCATCTCCAAAACATCACCAGAGCTCCTACTGTTCGAATAAATGAAGGTGGGTTCAGGAAGAATGTTGAAAGAAAGATTGACTATCTCAGAATACCAACCAGACTCTTCAAATCCACCAAATTTCTTGAAGAAAAAACATATGAGATCTTCTCAAAGAAACAGGAGTTGGTAAAAATCGATGTAGATGAATTACGGGCTAGGAGAGCTTATGATGTTGATCACCAAAGGGCAAAATATTTAAAGGATCTTGTAGATGCCAAAAGCCATAAAGCTAACAAAGTATGGAAGAATCAGTTCAAATTAAAGATTGTTGAGGTTGTCAGCATTCATTTCAAAGAATGGCGTAATCCCGGGTTTGCAAGAACCCCTGGCTTGATCTGGTTAATAGTAAGACGTAATGACAATCGTCGGTATATGTTTGGAGAAGCCAGGTTCAATCTGCTGTCTGCTGATGATCTCATTTTCCTCCTCCATCACTTTGCTAGCAGACTTATTCAACCTGATCCAGAGAATCATGAAGCCTACTATGCTGTTAAGAGATATTTGGATAGCCTTGTTTTGAGTCAAACTCAAAAGGACTTCCAATTGGCGGTGGAAAAGAAAAGAAAGAAAGTGAACCTCACCTTGCCAAACCAAAGAATTCAAGGAATAAATCTCGAGAATTTTAACACTGGAGCTGTATTTGATAATCCTCGAGGGTTTGTTTTTGAAAGCGATCAAGGTCATAAGATTTTTATAAGACTTGACGAACTCTCCAAGTACTCTGATGGCACCCTGATGCAATATTTGACTGTTTTTGAAAGTCTTGCTGAGTTCGAAGAGTCAGTTAAGGAAAAGAAGAGGTTATTGAAAGTGATTAAAAGGATCAAGGCAAGATTGGATCACAGAGATAGAACAAGACAGATTATTGAGGCTAGGCTTCCAAAAGAAAGAAAAGGAGTAATTCATGTACCAGAAGGTACTTGGGTCAGATATTCTCCTAACAATGAACAAGGTCCTCACAACATGCCTCCTGTTGATTTTGCTGACAACATCATTGAACCACCTAATCGCCCTGAAGATCCAAAGTACCATTTTGTTCCTAAAAAGTTCTGGAAGGAGAATCATCACAAATACAGAAAACGAGCATTCAAATCTCAATCTGCTCAACCTGATAAGCCTGAATCATCCACAAAGAAAAGGAATCGGAGACAGAGAAAGAGAAAGAGATCCAGAAAGTGATCGTTCACAAACAACACTAAAGGGGGAGATTGTTAGCTTTAAATTATAGATTAGTGCTAGTTTGTAACAATGTAAATAGAATTGTCCTTGTGGTTAATCTTGTTTAGATGGAAGGTTGTTAGTGTAATTAACCAAGGACTATCTTGTAATTAGGGAGGGGGTTTAATGCAAATGTCAAGCCTATATAAACCCCCTCACCTCTCATTTGTAATTAACCTTTTGAATACAATTTACCTTTCTCCCTTTCTCTCTCTAACTCTCTCTCTCTCACACACATATCACTATTCACGATTTAGCAAGTGTTAACATATAGAATAAGGTACAACATCTTCTAGTAATATAATAATTACTCTGTATTTACCATTATTGCCTACAACTTTCCATGCACATGTAAATAGGTATGAACAAAACTAATCACATCGGCAGTAAAATCAGGCTCTAGAGGCTTTGGTAAATTTACCAGTTCCCTGCCAGTCTCCACTTTCCGGTCCTGGTCCTGGTCCCTGATCCGGTAGACCCCACGAAGAGCATTAGCCGCGAATTTTGATACCAAGAAAGTAGCACCAAGGCTACGAGAACCTCCATTGCCAAAGGATGCATCATGTGCAGCCAATTCTGACTCTTCCTCTTCCTCCTCACGCCTTCGCTCAAGAATTTTTCTCTTGCAATGTCTCCGCCAGGCTGCCTGAATGAAACATGCTGCCCAGGTTCGCCACTGCTGTGAGTAAAATCTGAAAGTGTGTTGCACCTGTCTACTGTGCAGCCGCCTAAACTGGCCAGCAACAAACTTCAGTTCATCTGCTGGTAATGCAAATGATTCTACCTCTCGTAGTGCTTTCACGGTTCTAGTTGAAGATGGAAGGTTAGCCCCGGATTTAGGATCGAGTGCCCATGTTAGAAGCTCTTCTCCACAAAAATCACCTTCTTTTAGCAAACTACGATTGAAAAAACCAGTTCTGCCGCCATCAGTGGTTACACTCTCGAGACGACCACGGATTATGAAGAGCATTGCATCCACGGGATCTCCTTCTCGAACAATGTAGGTATTATCAGTGTATAAACAAGGTTTTAGCCTTTCGCATATGGCATCAAGCAATCTCTCGTCCATGTTCTCAAACAAGGGAACCTACAAAAGAAGAAAGTCAGTTATTTCAACATGCAAAAAAAGGAAGAAAATAAACACTACATTTTCTGAAATAATGATTTTGGTTAAAAAGTGTCAGATATGATACTTATATCGGTATAATCAATCCTCTTAAAGAATGTATCCTCCCATGGAAGGAATTTGCATATGGAAACATTTAATTAGGTAAATTAACTTGATTTCTCTAAGAAGAATACTAGATGGCCTCAAATAACAAGAATCGATAGTGGTGAATTACCCTTTTGACCAAAGAGAGACAAAGATGACGTTTTATATCCCTTCTGAGATCCTTGGGCAAACTCTGGACCAAACTCTCTTCGTCCACACCACGAGTTTCTAACCACTTATACTGATCGTAGCGTCTTACACGCTCACGCAGATCCTGTGGAAGTAACCGGTGATGCATCCACTGTTCAGAGTCACGCCTCTTAACTCTCATTTCTTCAAGACGGATAGTGAGAGATTGGAGGTATGTCTGTTGGAACATATAAAAGAAAGCATATCAATCTCTGTAGGGTTAAAACCAGTTTGAGTTAACATAGCTCAAACAGGTTGGGCTGGGTTAAAGATGTTCACAAAAACCATGTTACAACAGAATGTTAATATGGGAACCATCTAAAGTGTAATTAATGACATTTGTTGGTGCTATTCAAAGATCTCAGGTTAAGGTTCCATATTGTTGGACTGGTCATTTGTCAAATTGATTCAACATTACATCTTCATTTCTTCATAAAACATATAGGTGGGACACGGAGACACTAAAAATAGTAGATAGCAAGACAAATAAAGTCTTAATAATCAACCCAAAAGTTTACAATTGTTGTAACTATGATGATGAGATTATTTCATATCTTGGAGGATCTATGACAAACCTGCATGTTTCCGATCAAAAGAGCAAAAAGAATGAGCCCTGATATGGCGAGTGTAATCATCACATTTCACATTTACACATGCACATATACATATCATTTCTCATCTCATATCGCGTATCATTGCATATTATCTATCGTCTCATATCGTTTATCATTGCATATCATTTATCTCATATCATACATTATTACTTATCGTATTTCATAACATCTCAAAGCATTTCATGGCATCTCATCTAAAAAGCATATCATCTCATATCGCTTATCATTGCATATCATTTATCTCATATCATATATTATTACTTATCGTATTTCATAACATCTCAAAGCATTTCATGGCATCTCATCTAAAAAGCATATCATCTCATAGCATATCATATCATATCAATTCATATCATATCATATCATATCATTTCATAACAATACATATCATCTCATATCATTGGGGTAGCATTTCAGGCTTCAGTATTCATCTACATAGCCCATATCACCTCCCATATAATCCCGAATACCCATAAACAAACAAGATATCATTTGGGAAGTTATTATATGAAAACCATGTTTTTGTTGAACCCTCAACGTGTCAAAGTAGTGTATCTTACCTCGAAGAAGCGTACAACAAATGATAACTAAGCTACCGTGCAAAGCAAGTATTCCCGACTACCTATAATCATTAAGCGACCATTAGACGAGCTAAACAATACCCACTCAATTATGGTCATAACTCAGACCTATACACCTATAAACATGTCCCATTACAATGCTTGATGCATTGAAGATTCGATTAGTACTTTAGAGCTCACAGAACTCGACGAAACTCGACCTTCACTCGCTAGTTCAACCTTTCAAGTACTTTTACATTAGAACAATCTTTTAAAAGCATTACCATTAGAAAGTAAACTCTCCCATGATTCCGTGGATAGCTTATTTGTCAAAAACGGAGTTACGGTTCAAAAGTTATGGTCATTTACAAATTCAGTCGCTAATTGCATCGTAGTGGGCAGATTGTGTCGCAACTTAAGTCGCTGCTGTCCTATTGTGTCGCAGTTTAGTGACTGCGACGCAGCAGCCCCCGTTTCTGCACACAACACTTCGTTTAACCTCCAAAACTTAACCAAACACATCCCAAACGACCCCAAACCTTATGAACGACTTCTGTACCTCAAAATTCATCATTTTAAGACCATAATGATGCAATGAAATCATTGATTAACCCCTAATTGATTTGCATCACCATAACAAACATTTTAGGTTACCGAATCGATCAAAACACACGTTTTTGACATCATTTTATCCTCTAATGACCTAGACCAGGTGTGAACCCTATATTGGTAATATATGAACATTAAAATGACATTAACAATGATTTCATACCTGTAGGAAATATCTAGATACTAAATGATTGCAATAACAATCACCGATTGACCCGAAATCGTCAAATCTAACCACAAAACGATTGCAATCAACCATTACTCAATAGGTCCAGGTATGAACGAATTATAAGGATGAAAATGAGTGATAATAAGCAAGGATTACCATCTATACCTTGGAGGATGATTAACGGATCGAATACGTGCATCGATTGATCATAAATCCACCTGAAATCGCAAGAAACACACTAGGATTGCTCAAGAGAAAGAGGGGCGGTTCTAGGGTTCAAAGGAGAAGAGTGAAATATGATTTTGGGGCTAATGATCTGATTAGTAACCCTAATCCCGTTTTTTAGTTTCCACATATGTCAAAACTAGTCCCTAGACTTCCTTATGGCTCATATTAGGCTAAAATCACCTATTGGGAATACTTACAACACAATAAACACTTCAAGCACCTCTAAGGCATTTAAAATATACCTTAAACACATAATCACATCAAACATTAAGGCATTAAAACCTTATACATATAACACATATAGTCATTAAATCTCCTAGAGACTTAACAGACACGAAGTGTTGACTTAACGACTCAAGTCAACCATTAATTGAAAGTTCGGGATGTTACAAATACCCCCTTGAAACAACAAAGATCTAGCTACATTTAACAAATGCCTGTGTTTTCTTTCTACAATACCATTCTGTTGAGGTGTATAGGCAAAAGTAGTCTGATGTATTATTCCATTTGTTTCAACAAAAGTAACAAAAGATTTATTCACAAATTCAGTTCCATTGACACTTCTTAAAGTTTTAATGCTTTTTCCAAACTGATTTTTAAGCAAATTGTAAAACACTTGTACATTTTCAAAAACTTCACTTTTAGATTTTAACAAGTAGACCCACACTGCTCTAGTATAATCATCTACAATAGTTAAAAAGAATCTGAAACCACCCCTACTAGTAACCTTGTAGGGTCCCCAAACATCAAGATGTATCAATTCTCCCAATTCAGAACTTTTATGATCACTTAATGGAAAAGGATCTCTATACTGTTTAGCTTTAAAACATATATCACAAGCATTAAGTCTAGTATCTTTATACTGTAAAGAAGACTGTAATATCAGCAGGATGCCCTAACCTATAATGCCAAACAGATTTAGATACATTACAAGTAGATATCACATTATTACATGCATCTGTTTCATCTATATAATATAGTCCATTAGTTTGTCTACCAGTCCCTAGAACCTTCATTGTTCTCAAGTCCTGATGTAACACATAGCAAGCATAAACATCAAAGGCAATAAGCATTTTACTATCTTTTGCCCCCCCCCCCCCCCCCCCCCCCCCCCCCCCCCCCCCCCCCCCCCCCCCCCCCCCCCCCCCCCCCCCCCCCCCCCCCCCCCCCCCCCCCCCCCCCCCCCCCCCCCCCCCCCCCCCCCCCCCCCCCCCCCCCCCCCCCCCCCCCCCCCCCCCCCCCCCCCCCCCCCCCCCCCCCCCCCCCCCCCCCCCCCCCCCCCCCCCCCCCCCCCCCCCCCCCCCCCCCCCCCCCCCCCCCCCCCCCCCCCCCCCCCCCCCCCCCCCCCCCCCCCCCCCCCCCCCCCCCCCCCCCCCCCCCCCCCCCCCCCCCCCCCCCCCCCCCCCCCCCCCCCCCCCCCCCCCCCCCCCCCCCCCCCCCCCCCCCCCCCCCCCCCCCCCCCCCCCCCCCCCCCCCCCCCCCCCCCCCCCCCCCCCCCCCCCCCCCCCCCCCCCCCCCCCCCCCCCCCCCCCCCCCCCCCCCCCCCCCCCCCCCCCCCCCCCCCCCCCCCCCCCCCCCCCCCCCCCCCCCCCCCCCCCCCCCCCCCCCCCCCCCCCCCCCCCCCCCCCCCCCCCCCCCCCCCCCCCCCCCCCCCCCCCCCCCCCCCCCCCCCCCCCCCCCCCCCCCCCCCCCCCCCCCCCCCCCCCCCCCCCCCCCCCCCCCCCCCCCCCCCCCCCCCCCCCCCCCCCCCCCCCCCCCCCCCCCCCCCCCCCCCCCCCCCCCCCCCCCCCCCCCCCCCCCCCCCCCCCCCCCCCCCCCCCCCCCCCCCCCCCCCCCCCCCCCCCCCCCCCCCCCCCCCCCCCCCCCCCCCCCCCCCCCCCCCCCCCCCCCCCCCCCCCCCCCCCCCCCCCCCCCCCCCCCCCCCCCCCCCCCCCCCCCCCCCCCCCCCCCCCCCCCCCCCCCCCCCCCCCCCCCCCCCCCCCCCCCCCCCCCCCCCCCCCCCCCCCCCCCCCCCCCCCCCCCCCCCCCCCCCCCCCCCCCCCCCCCCCCCCCCCCCCCCCCCCCCCCCCCCCCCCCCCCCCCCCCCCCCCCCCCCCCCCCCCCCCCCCCCCCCCCCCCCCCCCCCCCCCCCCCCCCCCCCCCCCCCCCCCCCCCCCCCCCCCCCCCCCCCCCCCCCCCCCCCCCCCCCCCCCCCCCCCCCCCCCCCCCCCCCCCCCCCCCCCCCCCCCCCCCCCCCCCCCCCCCCCCCCCCCCCCCCCCCCCCCCCCCCCCCCCCCCCCCCCCCCCCCCCCCCCCCCCCCCCCCCCCCCCCCCCCCCCCCCCCCCCCCCCCCCCCCCCCCCCCCCCCCCCCCCCCCCCCCCCCCCCCCCCCCCCCCCCCCCCCCCCCCCCCCCCCCCCCCCCCCCCCCCCCCCCCCCCCCCCCCCCCCCCCCCCCCCCCCCCCCCCCCCCCCCCCCCCCCCCCCCCCCCCCCCCCCCCCCCCCCCCCCCCCCCCCCCCCCCCCCCCCCCCCCCCCCCCCCCCCCCCCCCCCCCCCCCCCCCCCCCCCCCCCCCCCCCCCCCCCCCCCCCCCCCCCCCCCCCCCCCCCCCCCCCCCCCCCCCCCCCCCCCCCCCCCCCCCCCCCCCCCCCCCCCCCCCCCCCCCCCCCCCCCCCCCCCCCCCCCCCCCCCCCCCCCCCCCCCCCCCCCCCCCCCCCCATAAGACCAATCATTTTCCAAAATCTTTTTCTTCCTTACTTTCTTTCTTTCCTTCCAATCTCATTTCTTCACCCAAAAATCAACAAATTCATAATCAAATTTTGGATAATCAAAGGTGTTTCAAACTAGATTAATTCAAGAAATTTCATCATCTTCATCATTTATATATCATATCGAAAGATTAGAGTTCAAGAACAAGAAAATCTTCATTTTTAGTTAAATTCGGATTTGAGCAATTGTGGAAGAAATTGTAAGTTAAAACTACCTCATAGTAGTCATTTTATGTTGATAAACATGTTTCTAGTAAAACCCAAACGTTTTGTGCCTTGAATCGAGTCAAAACTCGTGTAAAGGTTCTAAACTCGTGTAAAGGTTCTAAACTCGTGTAAAGGTTCTAAACTCGTGTAAAGGTTCTAAACTCGTGTAAAGGTTCTAAACTCGTGTAAAGGTTCTAAACTCGTGTAAAGGTTCTAAACTCGTGTAAAGGTTCTAAACTCGTGTAAAGGTTCTAAACTCGTGTAAAGGTTCTAAACTCGTGTAAAGGTTCTAAACTCGTGTAAAGGTTCTAAACTCGTGTAAAGGTTCTAAACTCGTGTAAAGGTTCTAAACTCGTGTAAAGGTTCTAAACTCGTGTAAAGGTTCTAAACTCGTGTAAAGGTTCTAAACTCGTGTAAAGGTTCTAAACTCGTGTAAAGGTTCTAAACTCGTGTAAAGGTTCTAAACTCGTGTAAAGGTTCTAAACTCGTGTAAAGGTTCTAAACTCGTGTAAAGGTTCTAAACTCGTGTAAAGGTTCTAAACTCGTGTAAAGGTTCTAAACTCGTGTAAAGGTTCTAAACTCGTGTAAAGGTTCTAAACTCGTGTAAAGGTTCTAAACTCGTGTAAAGGTTCTAAACTCGTGTAAAGGTTCTAAACTCGTGTAAAGGTTCTAAACTCGTGTAAAGGTTCTAAACTCGTGTAAAGGTTCTAAACTCGTGTAAAGGTTCTAAACTCGTGTAAAGGTTCTAAACTCGTGTAAAGGTTCTAAACTCGTGTAAAGGTTCTAAACTCGTGTAAAGGTTCTAAACTCGTGTAAAGGTTCTAAACTCGTGTAAAGGTTCTAAACTCGTGTAAAGGTTCTAAACTCGTGTAAAGGTTCTAAACTCGTGTAAAGGTTCTAAACTCGTGTAAAGGTTCTAAACTCGTGTAAAGGTTCTAAACTCGTGTAAAGGTTCTAAACTCGTGTAAAGGTTCTAAACTCGTGTAAAGGTTCTAAACTCGTGTAAAGGTTCTAAACTCGTGTAAAGGTTCTAAACTCGTGTAAAGGTTCTAAACTCGTGTAAAGGTTCTAAACTCGTGTAAAGGTTCTAAACTCGTGTAAAGGTTCTAAACTCGTGTAAAGGTTCTAAACTCGTGTAAAGGTTCTAAACTCGTGTAAAGGTTCTAAACTCGTGTAAAGGTTCTAAACTCGTGTAAAGGTTCTAAACTCGTGTAAAGGTTCTAAACTCGTGTAAAGGTTCTAAACTCGTGTAAAGGTTCTAAACTCGTGTAAAGGTTCTAAACTCGTGTAAAGGTTCTAAACTCGTGTAAAGGTTCTAAACTCGTGTAAAGGTTCTAAACTCGTGTAAAGGTTCTAAACTCGTGTAAAGGTTCTAAACTCGTGTAAAGGTTCTAAACTCGTGTAAAGGTTCTAAACTCGTGTAAAGGTTCTAAACTCGTGTAAAGGTTCTAAACTCGTGTAAAGGTTCTAAACTCGTGTAAAGGTTCTAAACTCGTGTAAAGGTTCTAAACTCGTGTAAAGGTTCTAAACTCGTGTAAAGGTTCTAAACTCGTGTAAAGGTTCTAAACTCGTGTAAAGGTTCTAAACTCGTGTAAAGGTTCTAAACTCGTGTAAAGGTTCTAAACTCGTGTAAAGGTTCTAAACTCGTGTAAAGGTTCTAAACTCGTGTAAAGGTTCTAAACTCGTGTAAAGGTTCTAAACTCGTGTAAAGGTTCTAAACTCGTGTAAAGGTTCTAAACTCGTGTAAAGGTTCTAAACTCGTGTAAAGGTTCTAAACTCGTGTAAAGGTTCTAAACTCGTGTAAAGGTTCTAAACTCGTGTAAAGGTTCTAAACTCGTGTAAAGGTTCTAAACGCGTGTAGGGTTTCTAAACGCGTGTTAGGGTTTGTGACTTGACCTAATTGTGCTAAAACAGCTTGTTTATGATTGTAGAGTTGACATTATGATATATTGATGTATAATTATAGGTTGTGGACGTGTGGACCGTAATACTCGCCTGTAATCTTGTACTCGCCTCTTTATCGAACAAGGTGAGTTTCGTATCTCCCTACCCGCTTGGGATTCGGGCTGAAAAGTGTAAACCTGGCGTGTTTACTTGTATTTATTGATGCATTGTTGTTTGACTTGATAGTTGGATTGATGTGACGTATCTTTTCGTTTGATTGACTTGGGTTGTGTTTTCGTTATGTATTACTTATACATTAGGATAGACGTATATACATGGAAGTCGGTTATGCTTCCTTTGGGTTTTAGATGTGGTGGGAAGGCTGCGGGTGACCCTATACATAAGCATCTGAGACTTGAAGAAAGTAGAATCCTCTGAAGTATATGTACGTATAGTTGGTTTATATTGTGATTAGTGGCTCATGTTTTGTTGATTATTGATCGTTGGCTTTTGGTTATCATACATTGACTTCTGGGTTATGTTTGACGATTATTGATGGATGACTCAGGTTTGACGAATATTGATTATTGCATCATATTCATCGCATGTCGATTGTTGGCTTATGATTATGCATTTACATTTGATTGTAAGCATTGCATACTTTGTCGTTGGACCCTCGGCAGGGGATTTGCCGGCATCCTGGTGCATAGATGTATGCACCCATTTTGGATGTAGTCATGACCCCGAGTATATAGACATATATAACTCGATGATTTTGAGATACAGCCTTGTTCATGTCGATGACAGAAGGGTATCGTTGCATTTGTGACCGGCGTTCACGCATAGGATAAGCATGTCGACTTATTCATGCATTTGGCATTTGCATTGTTTCATATATCATTTGTGCATTCTCATTACGCATTGTTGTCTTGTGTGATCTTGTTGTTGGACGATATTGTATTGCTTAGAGGCTCGCTGTAAGTCATGCCTAGCCTCTACTCATTTATTGTGATTATTGACGTGGGTTCTTTATGGACCATTACTACGAACTCACCAACCTTGTGTTGACTATGCTTAGTACACTTTTCAGGTAATCAGGGTCTCCCAGGACGTGGAGTTTAGTTGCTTGCTTGCTGTCTAACCCGGACTTGGACCTCATGGATCAAGGATTCATCGGCCTTCCTTTTGCATTATACTTAGGATCGTTTGCCATCTTTGGGATGTATTATGTTAACTTCGATGGCTATTTGCTCCTGTTGTATTTTGTTACTTGTTTTGCTATGTTTGGATTCACCGAATCTTTATTTGCATTTAGATTGTTCTATTGTAATTCCACCGGGTGCTGTATGATTTCCGTGACATTTCGAGCTCCGCCTTGGGGTGTTACAGAATGGTGGCCCATGCGTGGTCGTAGAGAATTAGGCGGTTTGACCTAGACTACGGCTTAAGTTAAAACTCTTCATATAGCATGCATGGTTAGGAAATTCGTGTGCAATATGAATTTTGTGAATCCCCGTGTGAGTTCGTAGTTAAGACCAATTGTGTGATAGCTTGATTTCAATGTGATGAATGTGGTTATTATGATTTATTGTTGTTATTTGTTGAAGCTAATGTGATGATTTAGGGCAAAATGATGGGATGGCATTAACTTAGTATAATATTGTGGCAACCCTAAAAGAACCCGATCAACTCTTTTATGGTTACCCGATACTATAGCAAGTTCATGACATCGTGGATTGCGCACGTGTGGCTTAAAGTATAATAAGGAACCGATATGCTTAATGGAAGTTGATTGGGTGGAAGGTTAGCCGTTGGTACACCTTGTATACATACCCGGTTGATAACTAGAGAGCATATCGAATTCGGATTATACTGTGAGTCATTCGTGTTAGTTGTTTAATTACATGAGGAAATGAACATGAATACTTAATTTAATGATAAAATATGGCAATAAATGCAACGGGAGGATATGATATGTGAAAACCCCTTATGATCCTAACACTACTGCCTTATCATAACATTATGTAATGTGTATGTGGTACCAATATGAGGGCATTGACTACTGGTGTGACTAACATGCGAGCATTTGAGACTAACTCTCGGGTCAACGTGTCACTTGTTTTATAGAAATGGAAAGACCAAGAAGAGTCCGAACAAACTTTAGGGCTGAAGAGGAAGAACCTCAACCGGAAGCTCAACCGGAGGTACTTAGAGGTAGGGGCCGTGGTAGGGGCCGTGGTAGAGGTCGTGGTAGGGGCCGTGGTAGGGGCCGTGGTAGGGGTCGTGGTGAAGCCCCTGAGCCAAACTTGGCTGAGGTAATCGCCCAAACGGTTGCCGGCATCATGCCAACCATCATTGCTCAAGTCACTGCAAGTCTTGGGCAAAATAATGTGGCTCAAAACGATGAAGCCCTAGAGAATGAAAATAACGAAGATGCTCAACATTATGCCGAAGATAATGAAGAAGAGGAACCCGTGGGAGTTGGTATCGGTATGCCTATGAATAATCAATACGGTGGGTACCGTCAAGGTTGTATATTCAAAGATTTTAAAAGTTGTGGAGCACCGGAGTTTGATGGGAAGGGTGGTCCCACGGAATGCATAAGATGGTTTGAGGCAATAGAAGCAGTGATTGAAAGGAGTCATTGCACCTACGCTGACCGGATTCCCTATGCATCCGGCATGTTTAGGCATGACGCTTTGAGTTGGTGGAATCAGGAAATAACATTGGGGCGGACTCAAAATTTGGAGTGGGTTGACTTCGTAAATAAAGTAAAAGCAAAGTTTTGTCCTCCCTACGAACTACAAAATTTAACCATCGAGTTCGCGAACCTCAACATGGAAGGAGCCGATTTCAAGGGCTACGTTAGACGATTTCAAGAGTTGTCTACCCTCATTCCCCACTTGGTGGGTACCGAGTTACAGGCTGTCCAGAAGTTTGTTTTGGGCTTGAATCCTCATGTCCGATCATATGTAAACTCCAATATGCCTACTTCTTTGGCAAACGCGGTTAACCAAGCCGGGAGTGTAACTGAAGACTTATTGAGAAGGGGCGTTTTGAGCAAATCCTCGCCAAGCAAGAGGAAAGAAGTGGGAGAGCCGAGCGGGGTAAGGAAAATGGGGAGGTTTGACCCCAAAAATGCAAATAGGGGTAGAATAATGGCGGCGGTGGAACCAGCTAGGAGGGCTTATAATGGGCCTCATCCTTTCTGTGGAAGATGCAACAGGCACCATCCCGCCACTGTTCCATGTGAAGTATGCTATAATTGCAACCAGGTTGGGCACGCATCCAGAAATTGTAGAGCTCCAAGAGCGGGCCCAATGAATGCGGCTCCTATTCGGGCCGTCCCTCCTCAAGGTAACCAAAGGAGAGGTGAATGTTTTGTATGTGGTAGCCGTGACCACTACCGTGATAATTGTCCTCGATGGGTGGGACAACAAGTGCAAGTAGCCGTTCACCCCAATCAACTACAAATGGTCGGGCCTAATCAAAACCGGGGACAACAAGGCCACCAAGTGCAACCACGCGGCCGAGCTTTTGCGGCCAATGTAAATGAAGCCCGAAATGATCCTAACGTTGTAGCAGGTACTTTTCTCCTTAATGGTCTCTATGCCACCGTTTTATTTGATTCCGGGGCCGATTATAGCCTCGTGTCTTCTAATTTTGTTCCTTTGATTGATGTGCATCCTTGTGCTCTAAATTATGTGCTTGACATTGAAATGGTGAACGGGTCACTAACTAGAATTAGCCAAATACTCCGTGATTGTGTTTTGACCTTGGAAGACGTTGACTTCTTCATTGACCTTATGTCTCTTGACATTGGTAGTTTTGATATCATAGTGGGTATGGATTGGTATCGGTATGCCTATGAATAATCAATACGGTGGGTACCGTCAAGGTTGTATATTCAAAGATTTTAAAAGTTGTGGAGCACCGGAGTTTGATGGGAAGGGTGGTCCCACGGAATGCATAAGATGGTTTGAGGCAATAGAAGCAGTGATTGAAAGGAGTCATTGCACCTACGCTGACCGGATTCCCTATGCATCCGGCATGTTTAGGCATGACGCTTTGAGTTGGTGGAATCAGGAAATAACATTGGGGCGGACTCAAAATTTGGAGTGGGTTGACTTCGTAAATAAAGTAAAAGCAAAGTTTTGTCCTCCCTACGAACTACAAAATTTAACCATCGAGTTCGCGAACCTCAACATGGAAGGAGCCGATTTCAAGGGCTACGTTAGACGATTTCAAGAGTTGTCTACCCTCATTCCCCACTTGGTGGGTACCGAGTTACAGGCTGTCCAGAAGTTTGTTTTGGGCTTGAATCCTCATGTCCGATCATATGTAAACTCCAATATGCCTACTTCTTTGGCAAACGCGGTTAACCAAGCCGGGAGTGTAACTGAAGACTTATTGAGAAGGGGCGTTTTGAGCAAATCCTCGCCAAGCAAGAGGAAAGAAGTGGGAGAGCCGAGCGGGGTAAGGAAAATGGGGAGGTTTGACCCCAAAAATGCAAATAGGGGTAGAATAATGGCGGCGGTGGAACCAGCTAGGAGGGCTTATAATGGGCCTCATCCTTTCTGTGGAAGATGCAACAGGCACCATCCCGCCACTGTTCCATGTGAAGTATGCTATAATTGCAACCAGGTTGGGCACGCATCCAGAAATTGTAGAGCTCCAAGAGCGGGCCCAATGAATGCGGCTCCTATTCGGGCCGTCCCTCCTCAAGGTAACCAAAGGAGAGGTGAATGTTTTGTATGTGGTAGCCGTGACCACTACCGTGATAATTGTCCTCGATGGGTGGGACAACAAGTGCAAGTAGCCGTTCACCCCAATCAACTACAAATGGTCGGGCCTAATCAAAACCGGGGACAACAAGGCCACCAAGTGCAACCACGCGGCCGAGCTTTTGCGGCCAATGTAAATGAAGCCCGAAATGATCCTAACGTTGTAGCAGGTACTTTTCTCCTTAATGGTCTCTATGCCACCGTTTTATTTGATTCCGGGGCCGATTATAGCCTCGTGTCTTCTAATTTTGTTCCTTTGATTGATGTGCATCCTTGTGCTCTAAATTATGTGCTTGACATTGAAATGGTGAACGGGTCACTAACTAGAATTAGCCAAATACTCCGTGATTGTGTTTTGACCTTGGAAGACGTTGACTTCTTCATTGACCTTATGTCTCTTGACATTGGTAGTTTTGATATCATAGTGGGTATGGATTGGTTAGCGGCGGTTAATGCGACGATTGATTGTAGTGAGCAAGGATGGTATTCATGTGGACCCAAGCAAGATTGAAGCGGTTAAGAATTGGAGAAGACCCGAAACGCCATCCGAGATCCGCCAATTCCTTGGATTGGCGGGTTACTATAGAAGGTTTATTGAAAATTTCTCCCGTATCGCACAACCACTCACCCTCTTGACTCAAAAAGATAGAAACTTCGAATGGGGCGAAAGACAAGAGAACGCCTTCCAAACCCTTAAGGATATGCTATGTGATGCTCCTATTTTGACGCTACCGGATGGGATAGAAGATTTTGTGGTTTACTGTGATGCTTCGGGGCAAGGGTTGGGTTGTGTTCTTATGCAAAGGGGTAAAGTCATCGCTTATGCCTCTCGGCAATTGAAGGTGCATGAGAAGAACTACCCGACTCATGATTTGGAATTAGGAGCGGTTGTGTTTGCTTTGAAGTGTTGGAGGCATTACCTCTATGGCACCAAATGTGTGATTTATACCGATCACAAAAGTCTCCAACACATCTTCAACCAAAGTGAATTGAACATGAGGCAAAGGCGTTGGTTAGAGCTATTTAGTGATTACGATTGCGACATCCGTTATCACCCGGGCAAGGCAAATGTAGTAGCCGATGCCTTAAGCCGAAAAGAGAGAGTGAAGCCAAGACGGGCTAGAGCGATGAGCCTCACGGTAGGGCCAAGTATTCGCGATCGGATTATTGACGCCCAAATCCAAGCCACCCTACCGGAAAACTTTGGAAACGAAAACCTAGATGGCATGGAGCAACTATTTGACCGAAAGAATGATAACGGGCTTTACATGGTGGAGAGACTTTGGATTCCTATATTCGGCGATTTAAGGACGCTTATTATGAATGAAGCCCACCTATCACCTTATTCGGTCCATCCCGGGTCGGATAAGATGTATTTTGACTTGAAGGAATTGTATTGGTGGCCGGGCATGAAGCGTGATGTGGCCAAGTATGTGAGTGAGTGCCTTACTTGCTTACAAGTTAAGGCCGATCACAAGAAGCCACCCGGATTGTTGGTACAACCGGTGATGCCCGAATGGAAGTGGGAACATATCTCAATGGACTTCATCACCAAACTACCGAAGACGAGAAGCGGCCGAGACACGATTTGGGTGATAGTAGATCGGTTAACGAAGTCGGCTCACTTTTTAGCCATTCGAGAAACCGATAAATTTGACACTCTAGCTCGTTTGTACATCAAGGAAATAATAGCTAAGCATGGAGTGCCGATTTCTATCATTTCCGATAGAGATGCCCGTTTCAAATCAAAATTTTGGGAAGCCTTCCAAAGAGCCATGGGTACCCGACTTGACATGAGCACGGCATTTCACCCTCAAACGGATGGGCAAACCGAGAGAACCATTCAAACTCTTGAAGACATGTTGAGGGCGTGTGCGATTGATTTTGGTGGAAGTTGGGAAGACCACTTGCCGTTAGTTGAGTTTTCATACAACAATAGCTACCACGCTACTATTCAAATGGCACCCTTTAAGGCCTTGTATGGTAGAGTGTGCCGTTCTCCGTTAGCTTGGGCGGAAATTGGAGAGAGTCAACTTATCGGGCCGGAAATTGTGATTGAAACTACCAAGGTAATATCTCGAATTAAGGAGAAGTTGCAATTGGCCCGTGAGCGTCAAAAGAAGTATGCCGATGTGAGACGAAGACCGTTGGAATTCGAAGTAGGTGAATTCGTACTATTGAAAGTGTCACCTTGGAAAGGCGTCGTACGATTCGTGAAACGGGGAAAACTTGCACCAAGGTATATTGGTCCTTTCAAGATTCTAAACTCGTGTAAAGGTTCTAAACTCGTGTAAAGGTTCTAAACTCGTGTAAAGGTTCTAAACTCGTGTAAAGGTTCTAAACTCGTGTAAAGGTTCTAAACTCGTGTAAAGGTTCTAAACTCGTGTAAAGGTTTTAAACTCGTGTAAAGGTTCTAAACTCGTGTAAAGGTTCTAAACTCGTGTAAAGGTTCTAAACTCGTGTAAAGGTTCTAAACTCGTGTAAAGGTTCTAAACTCGTGTAAAGGTTCTAAACTCGTGTAAAGGTTCTAAACTCGTGTAAAGGTTCTAAACTCGTGTAAAGGTTCTAAACTCGTGTAAAGGTTCTAAACTCGTGTAAAGGTTCTAAACTCGTGTAAAGGTTCTAAACTCGTGTAAAGGTTCTAAACTCGTGTAAAGGTTTTAAACTCGTGTAAAGGTTCTAAACTCGTGTAAAGGTTCTAAACTCGTGTAAAGGTTCTAAACTCGTGTAAAGGTTCTAAACTCGTGTAAAGGTTCTAAACTCGTGTAAAGGTTCTAAACTCGTGTAAAGGTTTTAAACTCGTGTAAAGGTTCTAAACTCGTGTAAAGGTTCTAAACTCGTGTAAAGGTTCTAAACTCGTGTAAAGGTTTTAAACTCGTGTAAAGGTTCTAAACTCGTGTAAAGGTTCTAAACTCGTGTAAAGGTTCTAAACTCGTGTAAAGGTTCTAAACTCGTGTAAAGGTTCTAAACTCGTGTAAAGGTTCTAAACTCGTGTAAAGGTTCTAAACTCGTGTAAAGGTTTTAAACTCGTGTAAAGGTTCTAAACTCGTGTAAAGGTTCTAAACTCGTGTAAAGGTTCTAAACTCGTGTAAAGGTTCTAAACTCGTGTAAAGGTTCTAAACTCGTGTAAAGGTTCTAAACTCGTGTAAAGGTTCTAAACTCGTGTAAAGGTTCTAAACTCGTGTAAAGGTTCTAAACTCGTGTAAAGGTTCTAAACTCGTGTAAAGGTTCTAAACTCGTGTAAAGGTTCTAAACTCGTGTAAAGGTTCTAAACTCGTGTAAAGGTTCTAAACTCGTGTAAAGGTTCTAAACTCGTGTAAAGGTTCTAAACTCGTGTAAAGGTTCTAAACTCGTGTAAAGGTTCTAAACTCGTGTAAAGGTTCTAAACTCGTGTAAAGGTTCTAAACTCGTGTAAAGGTTCTAAACTCGTGTAAAGGTTCTAAACTCGTGTAAAGGTTCTAAACTCGTGTAAAGGTTCTAAACTCGTGTAAAGGTTCTAAACTCGTGTAAAGGTTCTAAACTCGTGTAAAGGTTCTAAACTCGTGTAAAGGTTTTAAACTCGTGTAAAGGTTCTAAACTCGTGTAAAGGTTTTAAACTCGTGTAAAGGTTCTAAACTCGTGTAAAGGTTTTAAACTCGTGTAAAGGTTCTAAACTCGTGTAAAGGTTCTAAACTCGTGTAAAGGTTCTAAACTCGTGTAAAGGTTTTAAACTCGTGTAAAGGTTCTAAACTCGTGTAAAGGTTCTAAACTCGTGTAAAGGTTCTAAACTCGTGTAAAGGTTCTAAACTCGTGTAAAGGTTCTAAACTCGTGTAAAGGTTCTAAACTCGTGTAAAGGTTCTAAACTCGTGTAAAGGTTCTAAACTCGTGTAAAGGTTCTAAACTCGTGTAAAGGTTCTAAACTCGTGTAAAGGTTCTAAACTCGTGTAAAGGTTCTAAACTCGTGTAAAGGTTCTAAACTCGTGTAAAGGTTCTAAACTCGTGTAAAGGTTCTAAACTCGTGTAAAGGTTCTAAACTCGTGTAAAGGTTCTAAACTCGTGTAAAGGTTCTAAACTCGTGTAAAGGTTCTAAACTCGTGTAAAGGTTCTAAACTCGTGTAAAGGTTTTAAACTCGTGTAAAGGTTTTAAACTCGTGTAAAGGTTTTAAACTCGTGTAAAGGTTCTAAACTCGTGTAAAGGTTCTAAACTCGTGTAAAGGTTCTAAACTCGTGTAAAGGTTTTAAACTCGTGTAAAGGTTCTAAACTCGTGTAAAGGTTCTAAACTCGTGTAAAGGTTCTAAACTCGTGTAAAGGTTCTAAACTCGTGTAAAGGTTTTAAACTCGTGTAAAGGTTCTAAACTCGTGTAAAGGTTCTAAACTCGTGTAAAGGTTCTAAACTCGTGTAAAGGTTCTAAACTCGTGTAAAGGTTCTAAACTCGTGTAAAGGTTCTAAACTCGTGTAAAGGTTCTAAACTCGTGTAAAGGTTCTAAACTCGTGTAAAGGTTTTAAACTCGTGTAAAGGTTCTAAACTCGTGTAAAGGTTCTAAACTCGTGTAAAGGTTCTAAACTCGTGTAAAGGTTCTAAACTCGTGTAAAGGTTCTAAACTCGTGTAAAGGTTCTAAACTCGTGTAAAGGTTTTAAACTCGTGTAAAGGTTTTAAACTCGTGTAAAGGTTTTAAACTCGTGTAAAGGTTCTAAACTCGTGTAAAGGTTCTAAACTCGTGTAAAGGTTCTAAACTCGTGTAAAGGTTTTAAACTCGTGTAAAGGTTCTAAACTCGTGTAAAGGTTTTAAACTCGTGTAAAGGTTTTAAACTCGTGTAAAGGTTCTAAACTCGTGTAAAGGTTTTAAACTCGTGTAAAGGTTCTAAACTCGTGTAAAGGTTCTAAACTCGTGTAAAGGTTCTAAACTCGTGTAAAGGTTCTAAACTCGTGTAAAGGTTCTAAACTCGTGTAAAGGTTCTAAACTCGTGTAAAGGTTCTAAACTCGTGTAAAGGTTCTAAACTCGTGTAAAGGTTCTAAACTCGTGTAAAGGTTCTAAACTCGTGTAAAGGTTTTAAACTCGTGTAAAGGTTCTAAACTCGTGTAAAGGTTCTAAACTCGTGTAAAGGTTTTAAACTCGTGTAAAGGTTTTAAACTCGTGTAAAGGTTCTAAACTCGTGTAAAGGTTCTAAACTCGTGTAAAGGTTCTAAACTCGTGTAAAGGTTCTAAACTCGTGTAAAGGTTCTAAACTCGTGTAAAGGTTCTAAACTCGTGTAAAGGTTTTAAACTCGTGTAAAGGTTCTAAACTCGTGTAAAGGTTCTAAACTCGTGTAAAGGTTCTAAACTCGTGTAAAGGTTCTAAACTCGTGTAAAGGTTTTAAACTCGTGTAAAGGTTCTAAACTCGTGTAAAGGTTCTAAACTCGTGTAAAGGTTCTAAACTCGTGTAAAGGTTTTAAACTCGTGTAAAGGTTTTAAACTCGTGTAAAGGTTCTAAACTCGTGTAAAGGTTCTAAACTCGTGTAAAGGTTTTAAACTCGTGTAAAGGTTCTAAACTCGTGTAAAGGTTTTAAACTCGTGTAAAGGTTCTAAACTCGTGTAAAGGTTTTAAACTCGTGTAAAGGTTTTAAACTCGTGTAAAGGTTTTAAACTCGTGTAAAGGTTCTAAACTCGTGTAAAGGTTCTAAACTCGTGTAAAGGTTCTAAACTCGTGTAAAGGTTCTAAACTCGTGTAAAGGTTTTAAACTCGTGTAAAGGTTCTAAACGCGTGTAGGGTTTCTAAACGCGTGTTAGGGTTTGTGACTTGACCTAATTGTGCTAAAACAGCTTGTTTATGATTGTAGAGTTGACATTATGATATATTGATGTATAATTATAGGTTGTGGACGTGTGGACCGTAATACTCGCCTGTAATCTTGTACTCGCCTCTTTATCGAACAAGGTGAGTTTCGTATCTCCCTACCCGCTTGGGATTCGGGCTGAAAAGTGTAAACCTGGCGTGTTTACTTGTATTTATTGATGCATTGTTGTTTGACTTGATAGTTGGATTGATGTGACGTATCTTTTCGTTTGATTGACTTGGGTTGTGTTTTCGTTATGTATTACTTATACATTAGGATAGACGTATATACATGGAAGTCGGTTATGCTTCCTTTGGGTTTTAGATGTGGTGGGAAGGCTGCGGGTGACCCTATACATAAGCATCTGAGACTTGAAGAAAGTAGAATCCTCTGAAGTATATGTACGTATAGTTGGTTTATATTGTGATTAGTGGCTCATGTTTTGTTGATTATTGATCGTTGGCTTTTGGTTATCATACATTGACTTCTGGGTTATGTTTGACGATTATTGATGGATGACTCAGGTTTGACGAATATTGATTATTGCATCATATTCATCGCATGTCGATTGTTGGCTTATGATTATGCATTTACATTTGATTGTAAGCATTGCATACTTTGTCGTTGGACCCTCGGCAGGGGATTTGCCGGCATCCTGGTGCATAGATGTATGCACCCATTTTGGATGTAGTCATGACCCCGAGTATATAGACATATATAACTCGATGATTTTGAGATACAGCCTTGTTCATGTCGATGACAGAAGGGTATCGTTGCATTTGTGACCGGCGTTCACGCATAGGATAAGCATGTCGACTTATTCATGCATTTGGCATTTGCATTGTTTCATATATCATTTGTGCATTCTCATTACGCATTGTTGTCTTGTGTGATCTTGTTGTTGGACGATATTGTACTGCTTAGAGGCTCGCTGTAAGTCATGCCTAGCCTCTACTCATTTATTGTGATTATTGACGTGGGTTCTTTATGGACCATTACTACGAACTCACCAACCTTGTGTTGACTATGCTTAGTACACTTTTCAGGTAATCAGGGTCTCCCAGGACGTGGAGTTTAGTTGCTTGCTTGCTGTCTAACCCGGACTTGGACCTCATGGATCAAGGATTCATCGGCCTTCCTTTTGCATTATACTTAGGATCGTTTGCCATCTTTGGGATGTATTATGTTAACTTCGATGGCTATTTGCTCCTGTTGTATTTTGTTACTTGTTTTGCTATGTTTGGATTCACCGAATCTTTATTTGCATTTAGATTGTTCTATTGTAATTCCACCGGGTGCTGTATGATTTCCGTGACATTTCGAGCTCCGGCTTGGGGTGTTACAACTAGAAGATGAGATACTGTTATTAGACACCTTTTTATATCCATTATTATTAAATTTTCTTTTTCCAAAATCAGCAGGATATCCAATCAACTTAAAACACTTCTCTACAGTATGTTCATAAAAATCACAGTGTTCACATACCACATTAGTATGATTTTTAAAATTTGAACTAGGTTTGAAAAATCTTTGAGTATTATTAGCAGACCTAAAACTATTATCTTTATTAACCACTTTAGAGACAAATGCAGAAGACTGAGATTTTTGAGACACACCAGTTGAAACAATACCCCTATCACTCTCTTCTCTTGATATAATAGCATAAGCACTTTTCACATCACGCAAAGGTTTTCTAGTTAGAATATTACTTCTAATTGGCATATATATATCATTAAGACCCATTAAGAACTGCATTAACTTCAAAAGTTGATTATGTTTTGTAAAATCAGCAGCAGCATGACAAGTACATCTAGGAAGTTGAACTAAAGCATCAAATTGTTTCCACAGTGCATTCAACTTATGATAATAATCAGCAATAGGCATACCATTCTGACACATTGAATTAATTTTATGATGAAGATTAAATGTGACAGAACCATCTACTTTATCATAAGTTTCTTTAAGTTCTTTCCAAATTAAAGATGCTTTTCTAGAGAAAATCGGACCAAGATATAATTCTTCAACAATAGAATTTAGAATCCAAGAAATTACAACAGCATTGCATCCATCCCACTGTCTACCTAAAAACTCATCAGTATTAGACCTTCTACATGTTCCATCAATAAAACCAATTTTATTTTTAGCTTCCAAAGCAAGAATCATAGCACAACTTATAATTCTCAGTTCCTTTTAGTTTGATAGAAACAATTGACAGTGTACTATAATCATTAAGATGTAAATGTAATGGACTACCAAGATCAATTTTAATTATCAAAGTCACATTATTATCACTCACATCAGAATCAGTTTCATATTCATAACCATAATTTATATTATCATCATCCATTTTAGAACAAGTAAATATCAAATAACAAACACACAAATAACAGATAAAACCTAGATCTAATCTCAATTAGACCAGAAGAAATACACAGATAATTTCAATTATCTAACACAAATACCAGATTAATTCTCAAATTAACCCAAAACACAAACAATCAAACACAAATTAAAGAAATAATAACAGATTATTCCGTAGTTCTCAGGATTCCTTGCCACTCAAGTGGTAGGTCAAGAGCAGAAGAATAATCTGAACAGAAATTAAAAGAAAAGAGCGTGAGAGGTGTTACAGAGCCCTTTAGATAACAAGCAGCGGAAGAAACCCTAATGTTTAATCGATTCACTTAGTCGATTAAACACAAGGATAGCCAAACACAGTTTAATCGATTCACTTAGTCGATTAAACACTTCAAATCACTCAAACACAAACCAGAAGTTCAGAAACACGATTATAACCCAAGATCTTCAACCAGATTCCCTTAGATCGAAAAAGCCCCAAATTAGAAAACCCTAATTTGAAGAAACCAGATCTACACCAAACCCTAACTTATTATTATTTGTGATTAAGAAAATAATATCAGATCCAGTAACCTGGCTCTGATACCATGTTAAAATTATCTAAATCACTTGAATGATTCTCAAATCAAACAAACAAATCTAATCTCAATTAGATTTATACCTGAAAAACAATCACTCTCGATTATGATTCAATCAACTACAATGTTGATTGTTCTATTACAATGAATATCAACAATAATAAAAGTACATATTTAATTTTCATTGATAGATATAGTAATTTACATAGAAATAAAAGGCAAACGAGCAACAAGTTGCGCCGCCACTCCTTTTTGTATAGCAAAACTAAGACGTTTAAAAACTACATTCATCGATCGTGGCGTCATGACATTACTATGCATGACCCGTTGGACCCTTCCAAGTAGCTCGACGGCCTCAGGTGCAAGAAATCCAAAGGGTATAAATACGTGTTGGTTGTCAAGACACGCCTTCTCGTGTTTGGCCACTTTGCACGAGGCAGCTTTTAAAGCGGCAAGACCGGTTGTGAAGCTGCACCCTAAGCCCACAAGAGGAGAGACTCCTGTTAAATCCACACATGCATGTTTTTACCCAGTCCAACCAAAGACCAAAATGTCAGCAGGTCTGAGAGTAGATCTCCCTTCCAACGGGTCAGTCAAGAAATTCACTGGCGCTTCCTTCTTAGCAGAAATCCCAGCCCGCCTAAAAATGTCAAAGAGAACATCCCTAACCAAATCGTGTCTGTATTTGAACCCCGAGATCTCTTTACAGTGAAGCGCATGCTCCCCAAAGGAATCCAAACAAGCTTTCCGGCAAATAGGGCATATCTCATCAATAGGAAATAAGGGATCATGAGACGGTATTTTAGTATAGTGCGATACTCTACCGGTGACATATGTTGTCCTAACCCATCTATAGGGACAACAAGGAGATAATCTTGAGCATGTGGTGCCTGTAGACACTTAAAAATGGCTTTTTGCTTGATTGTCAAGTCAAAGTGTACCTCCATATCTTGGACAGTTTTACTAAAAAGGGCACTCGCTAATACATGTTGGGCTTTAGGGGGGACGGTGTCCTTGTTAGTGAAACCTTCAACATCAAAGCTGGGAATCGTATCACGAAGACCAGCCAAGGCACAAGCATAATCAGAATCCATACCGCATATACCACTGTCTCGTAAGATGTGATCCTGTAGTACCCAAGATTGGGCCCTTGATGCCACAAATGCATAAGATGAAACCTCAACTGCCGAATATAACCCTAAACCCCCAGACCTAATAGGTAAGGAAGCCAATCTCCATTGGAGGTCCCCCAAAAAAAAGGACCACCACAAACCACAATGTCTGTAATAGCGTCACGCAGTCCCATGTCAAATAAACGCGCTGCCTCCTTCACATGAACAGGTTGACAGGTCCTCAAGCCAAAATAAAGCTTGGCAATACCCATACATGATCGTAGTAATAGAAGCTCACTCTGTGGGTCGCGAAGCTGTGGGAGGAGGCGCATCAAATCAACAGCATTAGCAGCTCTCTTCTTTGCTAGCCCACTAATAAAACTCGCATCTCTACTAACAGCCCCTCCCAGAAGTTTCAACCCCAATGACGGCCTCCCAATGACATCGGGGAATAAGCCCTTCCGAGACTTCCTACCATCACAAGAGGGCCAAAATAGTTCGGTTTTCTTAATATTCAGTTCAAGCCCCAAGGATGGGCCTGTTGTTCTAATTATATCCAACACTTTAGCAACCTCCTCAGATTCCCCAATAACAGTCCCATCATCAAGATACCAAGCATGAAGAAGAAGTTTGCACTTATCTCTAATCTGATGCACTAGAGGGTGCAAAACAAGGGCAAAAAGAAGTGGTCCTAGAGGGTCTCCTTGTTGAACCCCCGTGGAAGACCAAATATGCTCATCTCCAATATACAATCTTGCTGGCAACCTGTATAGGAATTCAACCCACAAGGAAATGGAAGGACACCTCAACCTGACCTCATGAAGTAAAGCTGATCTATCAACCAAATTAAAGGCATTAGTAAAATCCACCGCGAGCATAGCAAGTGAACCATCAGTGTGACGCTCACCCAATACTCTGTTAACACTATGTAATATAGCCTCTGCCCCACCCGACACCCCGACCCCAAACTGAAAGTCATTGAGGTACTTGGTCACTTCTTTACTAACCCCCTTCATCGCAACCTTAGAAACCAAACGCCTCCATATGGTACCAACTGCTATAGGACGTATCCCATTGTCGGGTTTCAAAAGAGGAGTCAAAGGAGCAGACGCAACAAACTCTGCCAAGCTTGATGGACATCTTCCCCCTAACCATAAGTTAACCACACTAGTGATAGCCTGTAAAAGATCAGTGGCAACAGCAGGCCCTTCTCCACATAAAGCATACAAAATGTGTTGCGCCCTTAACCCATCCTTCCCACATGAAGTGCCCTTCGGAAAGGATTTAATGCAACCAAGGACACTATCAACCATTACAACCAAGGGAGGCTCAGAATATAAAATGTTTGGCAAATGTGGTGATGACATGCTTGGATGTTTAGCTTTTAATGCCTTCAAGGTGTCACCATTGTGAGAAGCAACACCAGATGAGCATAACACTTTTACCGCGGCAGTAAAGTGACCATCCGCAACCTTTCGAAGACATTGTCTAACATTGGTGTTGGTAGCAGTTCTTTCCTTATTAATATCAGCGCCTTTTGGACCCGAAGTCCCCAAATCAGAACCTCGTAAAATATTATCAACTAGCGTGGCAATACCATCTTCGTTCCCCCATATGGCTAAAGAACTCATAATAGAACGATGCTGCAAAGTCTTTCTATTTCCAGACCTACTTTCTTGCCTACATTTAGGTCTAAACACCTGCAAAGTGCAACGGGGAAGAATTAACAACCTTACCCAAGCTTCAACAGAATCTGGTTGGGTAGCCACCTTGTAGAGAGTTGTTTTCAACGCTTGTGAGAATGCCAAACGACAACTATGTGGGATGCTTTTGACGGTCACGATGGGTGCTTTAAAGACACGATCAACAAGAGCCACATCAAAAGCAAACGAATCATGAACTTTGGACTCGGCCACTGAGATAGAAGGTTTCGTGATACCAATAATGTGCCCACCTATGTCATCATCGATAAAACGAACAAGCCCATCCGGGTGGTGACAGGCACGACTCAAGGCATGTATAGTCATACACTCCCCACACAACCATTGCCCGAAGACCTTCATAGTTTCTTCCACGGCTGTAAACAACCCTAGGTCCATAGAAATAGCCTCGCGCAACACCTTTTTACGTTCATCACTTGCAAGGTGCAACCTTTTGATATGAGAAATTAACCGACATATCCCTTTTCTCCCCACTTCACCATCCGGACAACAATGAAACATGCGAAAAGGGCATGGCCAAGTGTCGTTTGAAGATGAAGAAGAGGAAGCCATAGAACTCCCAAAAATAGACACGTCTTAAGTTAAAACGCGAAACTTTTAGCAACAACGCCCTAGAAATAAAGGTGACATTTCAACAAATAGTTGGCGTGCACCCCATATTTAACAAAGGTTAATAGTTTGTATGGATGGACTTTTAGGTCATTGATAGTTTGCTAAGAAAATTTTATATATATTGGTTGAGGTTTTTTATCAAACACTTGGTGGACATGTTTAAGGATTGAATTTTTTGAAGTAAGTTGGAAAGAGATTTTGATGATTGAAGTGAGTTTGGTTATTGGGAAAAGGTGTTTGTGAAATTAGTGAAAGGATTTTGGTTACATTTAAACTAAAAGAAAGGAAAAATAGAAAGGAAGAAACGATTTGAAAAGGATTTTGGTTACATTTTATCAATGAACAAGAAATGAAGATAAAAATGATTGATTATGAATGAAGATGATTTCTGATTTTGGTTGCATTGTTGAGTAATTAGAAACAAATTGAAATTCTATAAATGTTAGTGAGAAATTGATGATTGATGATGGTACAGTTTTGGCAGAAGCAAAAGGAATCGATCAATCAATAATTAACTAACAACAACAACAACAACAACAACAACAACAACAACAACAACAACAACAACAACAACAACAACAAAAACAACAACAACAACAACAACAACAACAACAACAACAACAAGGGTACCCAATCCCGGCATAAGCCGGGCTATGGGGGAGGTATGATGTAGACAGACCATACCTCTACTCAAAGGTAGAGAGGCTGCTTCCGGATCCACCGAAGTGGAAGGGACCTCCGGCCCGGGGTGAAAAAATAGGGTTAGATCCACCGGAGTGGAAGCTTAACCGGGATCCTCTCGATCTCAAACTCTCAATCTCAATCTCTTAATCACAATCTCAACCCCAATCTCGGATCTAGATTTGGATCTAGAGAGCCGTTGGGAGCTGGGGAGGAGAGAGGGCAGAGAGAAAGAAAGTTAGAGAGAGAAAGAAGTTGGATTGTAAAGATTAACTAATTGGAGCGAAAGAAGAAAACCCTTATATATACTTCTTCATCTTTTATTGTTTGGCACCTTTAGTCCCTAAAGATATAACCGACCTTCAGCTTGATCCTTTTGATATAACTTTGATAGTCTTTGACAATCTAGTCACATACTAAGAACAAACAATATAAGTAATTTAAGATTAATTTGAGATTAAGATTATAATTTTATCATAAATTCAATAATATTATAGGAACAAATTTTTATAAAAAGTTATTTGTGAATAATAATACTTTTTTTTATAAAAATTTAGCAATTAGATCTAAAAATAACCATACAAGATTTGTATGAGAACCAAAAACATAGCGAAATATGTTTGTTGTTTTCATGGTCATATTTGGAGATGACTCTTTTTGTCACATGAAAAAACATTCAAAGACTATGCATGAGGATAAGATGAATTATATAAACTTAATGATGAAATAGATATACTAAAACCAAAATACGAACAAAATTAATTACCATAATTGCTCAAACTAATTAAACCACAAAAAAAGTCACAAATCAATCCAAAATCAATCTAAACAGCCCAAAAGACATATAGAAATCAAAACAAAACACATAGATAGAACAATACTAACTATAATAAGCTAGGGGGAAAAAAAATTCCCTTAAATCATAGCAGCAGCAGCAACCAAGGTAGTCATGACCATGGTCGAAATGGCAATGTCACTCGATCCAACCGAACTATCTTTTGGGGCTTCTGCTGGAGTGAACGCCGGAGGAGGTGAAGCGGCCGATGGAGTAGTTGTAGTATCTTTAGGAGGAAGTGAAGGAGCCGGTGCGGTGGAGCTATGTTTTTGTGACAAGACCCTTACCACAAGCTTTTGGCCCTTTTCGCAATGTCCATTGGCACCGCTAATGAAGTAAAAGGCACCCGATTCATTTAGCTTGATCGAGGTATTACCGCCGTGGTACTCGTTGATAGGCTTGGTTTTGATGCATTTCTTGTAGTCTCCTTCTTCCACTTGCAAGACCGAATCCACCTTTGCGTCATATTTGAACACTAAAAGTCGTATAAGTTAATAAGGATCGATGATAATTTTAAAAAAACAATGAAATAAATATTTATTGATCATGAACATAAATGTGAAACAAAACATAATGATAATAATAAATAAAATAATTACCAAAAAATAGCATGGCATTGAAGACACAATAATTAACCAATATATTCCAGGTTAAGTTCCAAAATATGTTGAATACAATTGAAAATAGCTTTTATTATGTATGTATGTATGTATCAAAAGTAATGAACACATAGAAATTTAAGGGGAAAAACTTATAATCATATATATCTAATAATATAAAAACACAGCAAATAATTCTGATACATATATGTGTAGGCAAATAAACCAAAAAAATATAAAATAGAATGAAAAAACATTTCTAAAATAAACTCATAAAAGAACACAAAATAATTAAGATGATGAAGTAACATATATACCTAGCGAGTCTCCGACCTTAAACCTTTCTTTTTCGGCCCAAGCATTCAACTCGTTAGGAGCGTTGGTGCTCCACGAGTTTTGTTTTCCTCCCACGACAAACTCAGTTGCTTCCGACACATCAAGATTCATCGAAAACACGACGAGAGTTGTTGCCAAGCACAAAAACAACAACCTAGTCGAACCCATTTTTTTTAGAAGTTAAAGAAAAACACCAAGAAATTAATTATATAAACGAAATGATGTTTTTTTTCTCTTAAAAGTAACAAAGATTATTTCACGTAGTAAGGAAGTGGTAGAAGGGTGTGGGTGACATCCCCAATTTATAGAAGTGGCAAGCCTGTCCATGATTGCCACGTCAGAGTCATGGGTTGGAGGAGCCGTTTATCGTTTGAGAATATTTCGTGTTATTTGTTAACTAATACAGTAATGATGATCATATCTCTTAATTTCGAAATTTAAACATTTTTTTGATGATGATATGATTAAGCCGTTACATATTAAACGCGTTTACAGCATTTCGAAATGTTGTAGTTAATGATAATTAAGTAGCTAAAAATAAATAAATTCGATGGGAATAAGTGAATTTGTTCAACTTAGAAATACATTGATGATGATGAAATGAGATTTATACTTTTTTAAAATATTTATGATTACATTTATTACAGTTCTAAATTAAATTGTTATTTTTTGTTGGGGAAATGAGTTTTTATCGTGTGTTTAAGTTTTGTTTCTAATGAAGTTTGACCATTATTTAATTCGTTTCCTACGGTTTTTTATAAAAAGTTTAATAATTCCTCGTATCTTTATTTTTGTTTTTATCCTCGTTAAAGTTATATAAATAAATTTAATAATTTGTTTAATTCTTGAACGGTTTCGAAAATTTTTGTACAGCTTTGTATACATTAAAATCGACAAGTTTGTTACCTGATAATAATCTGATATTCTCTTAGTAAATACTCGTAATTTTTTTCATTATATTAAAGTGATCAGCATAACTAAATTTTGAGAAAAAACATTTGTATTTTTAAATTAACCTTGAATTTTCTCATTTATAATGAACCTTAATATGTGAGTGAAAAGTGATATATTGCACCTAACTACATATATGGGTATTTTCCCTTATTAATAACACCCAATTATAAAAACTTATATATTAGTCATTTATAAAAACTGGTAGTTTGTTTATAAACTTTTGAAATATATCTTGGAAGTTTAGGAACGTGACTAAATTCGAGTATTTGACTTGCACAAACATATAAGGTATTAGCATAAAAGGTATGCTAAGATAGGATTACTAATTGTTATCTATAGAGATATTGTATCCAATGATGAATTGGTGACAGTTAATCTGGATTACTATTATTATTATTGTTATACTAAAAGACACAAAGTTACAGATATAAAATGAAAAGAAAAATTTTTGTTCTACGTTAATAAACCATAATTTGATAGTATCTATACTACATATTAAAAATTATAGCCCCTGTTGAAAGTTACAGGGGGGAAAAAGTCTATTTTGCCCTCACGTTACAAACGTCCCTTTTGGTAAGTATGCAATTTGTCCCATTTGGTAAGTATATGCAATTGGTTATGCACGTCAAAATTCAAACGTCCATATCACAATTCCCATGTGCACATAGTCAAACATCCCATATGGTAAGTATTTAATTTGTGCTTATCAATTACATAATTTCAAAATTCAAATTAACAAACGTAACAAGGAAACATCGTCACTATATAAACAGACTATTGATCACCTACTTAATGGTCATCACCTACCATCATGACTATATAAACCTTTCCATCTTCTTTACATTTACGTCTCCTCAAAATCTCGAATGGCAAAAAACGGACCATCTGCCGATGCTTCTTCATCGCGCACAAGGAAACATCGTCGCCGCTCGCACACTCAGCCCCAAACGATTGCTAATTCCATCAATGTGTCCAATGGACACGCTCCAATCTCGCCTTCTGCAGCCGCTAATGCCGCTGCAACCAGCAACGCGCTAACTCCGGTCGTTGCACCTTCTCCACCGCCTGTCCAGCCATCTCATCATGTGGTTTCTTTGGAGGTAAATATTCGCCCTTTATGTATCTCTTTCACTTTAAAAAAACACAACATATCTTAACAAAATCCATTATGATGTTGTATGTGATGTTACTTTTTTCAAATCTATTTGTTAATATAGGAGTATGATCGTCGTGCCGGTTGTGCAAGGGTCTTCGACGAACTCTACTTTCAGATAAACGATGACATCCAGTTAGCCGAAAATTGTCTCAAAGAACTCAACTCAATTTTCGAGAGGATTGTTAATCAGAAAGGGCACCTTGATAAAGTCTACCTTAAGTCATGATATGTGTACAAAATAATTATTCGTATAATTATTTTGAGTCTTTAATATTGGTGATCGTTGTTATACCTTTTTAGGGTTTAATAAACTATGTTTTTTGTTTGTTTGATAATTTAATTAATAAAATTTCATGTTTCTTTTGTTTGTTAACGATATATTTTACATCTTATTCAAACTTTTTTGTTTGTAATTTTCTACTTCGCAATTCTAATTAATAATCATGTAATTGTTGTTTTATATATAGTAAATTGCTCCAAATCCACGAATTGGTTTATATATATACAAAACGCACTTAACAAGCAAACTTGGTTAGAGTTCACTGTTGTCACGTTTCTTGAGTTTGTAATCAAAATGAATGTAACGAATGTAATCAAAACGAATGTAACGCAAACACTCATTACACAACACTATAATATAATACACCTGCAAATAAGCTTCACCTTTTAACTATCCTGAACAAATATAAACCATTTGACTTTGTCCAACTTCAATTCAACAAAGTTTTTAAACGGCATATACGATACAACGTCATTTACACCAAATCTATGTTGAAACAAAAAACAACTTTTTTTATATACTTTTAGACCAAGAATTGATTTTAGACTATCCATGTTATGAGCAAGATGCACATTGACTAAAACACTTACAATATATCTTTATAGACAAATTTTATGGACAAAATTGAATATAGCAAATATCATTAGTTTTGAGACATATACAATTCTGTATATTCGGTGGAAAAAGATCATTACCGACAATAAAGAATAACAACTATTAAAATCTGCCTTGCATTTTGTTTGCATTAAACAAAAATCCACTCATAAAAAAAAACAATCAAGTCAATTCTTGGTGACACAATACACAATATCCAAATTATAGCACTAATTAGTCAAAGATTGTAACCTATCACAAATTATCGTATAAATTGCCATAATTAAAATGACCATAAATATAAATTGTTTTCATTCTTAGCAATTTACCTTTAGTCATATTTAGCGTGATTTATTTTGTTTGCATTAAACAAAAATCCACTCATAAAAAAAAACAATCAAGTCAATTCTTGGTGACACAATACACAATATCCAAATTATAGCACTAATTAGTCAAAGATTGTAACCTATCACAAATTATCGTATAAATTGCCATAATTAAAATGACCATAAATATAAATTGTTTTCATTCTTAGCAATTTACCTTTAGTCATATTTAGCGTGATTTATTTTGTTTGCATTAAACAAAAATCCTATCATAAAAAAAAACAATCAAGTCAATTCTTGGTGACACAATACACAATATCCAAATTATAGCACTAATTAGTCAAAGATTGTAACCTATCACAAATTATCGTATAAATTGCCATAATTAAAATGACCATAAATATAAATTGTTTTCATTCTTAGCAATTTACCTTTAGTCATATTTAGCGTGATTTATTTTGTTTGCATTAAACAAAAATCCACTCATAAAAAAAAACAATCAAGTCAATTCTTGGTGACACAATACACAATATCCAAATTATAGCACTAATTAGTCAAAGATTGTAACCTATCACAAATTATCGTATAAATTGCCATAATTAAAATGACCATAAATATAAATTGTTTTCATTCTTAGCAATTTACCTTTAGTCATATTTAGCGTGATTTATTTTGTTTGCATTAAACAAAAATCCACTCATAAAAAAAAACAATCAAGTCAATTCTTGGTGACACAATACACAATATCCAAATTATAGCACTAATTAGTCAAAGATTGTAACCTATCACAAATTATCGTATAAATTGCCATAATTAAAATGACCATAAATATAAATTGTTTTCATTCTTAGCAATTTACCTTTAGTCATATTTAGCGTGATTTATTTTGTTTGCATTAAACAAAAATCCTATCATAAAAAAAAACAATCAAGTCAATTCTTGGTGACACAATACACAATATCCAAATTATAGCACTAATTAGTCAAAGATTGTAACCTATCACAAATTATCGTATAAATTGCCATAATTAAAATGACCATAAATATAAATTGTTTTCATTCTTAGCAATTTACCTTTAGTCATATTTAGCGTGATTTATTTTGTTTGCATTAAACAAAAATCCACTCATAAAAAAAAACAATCAAGTCAATTCTTGGTGACACAATACACAATATCCAAATTATAGCACTAATTAGTCAAAGATTGTAACCTATCACAAATTATCGTATAAATTGCCATAATTAAAATGACCATAAATATAAATTGTTTTCATTCTTAGCAATTTACCTTTAGTCATATTTAGCGTGATTTATTTTGTTTGCATTAAACAAAAATCCTATCATAAAAAAAAACAATCAAGTCAATTCTTGGTGACACAATACACAATATCCAAATTATAGCACTAATTAGTCAAAGATTGTAACCTATCACAAATTATCGTATAAATTGCCATAATTAAAATGACCATAAATATAAATTGTTTTCATTCTTAGCAATTTACCTTTAGTCATATTTAGCGTGATTTATTTTGTTTGCATTAAACAAAAATCCTATCATAAAAAAAAATCAATCAAATGTGAGTATATGAAAATGAGAAGCAGAAAGTAGAAAACAAGTACTGCTAGTAAGTTGATTACCAGGAAAAACAGACAGAGGAAGAGCAAACAAAGTGATGTTTCTTAAAACATTATCATATGCAGATCATGATACAAATATCATCCAAACATATATCAGGAAAAGTACAAGATTAGTGCTAATAATACCAAACGACATTAAGACTCCCTCCGAAAGGACTTGACATAATAATAGATAAATATACGTTACATTGTCTAAGTAGTTGAAACTCATAATTATTATTATTTACTCTGCTTTGATGCAACCGTTCTCTGAACAGTGGAGACTCCATCCACAAACTTGGTTCGGAAAAGAACATTAGCATTGTTGAACATTCCTTCTTTCAGGGAGACGACAATGAACTATAGATCCAAGAAGATAAATTTGTATATATTAGCATCGTTGAAATCATTTTAGTTCTGTTGATAAACATTTAAGATTGTTTCTCAGTACCTGTGAATGTGGAAAATGAGCTTTGATCATCCTCCCAATGTTCTGCGTGTGACTTAGATCAAGGGCTGCATCAACCTACTCAAAATAGTAATACATGTTTTATAAACAATAAACATACAACTGTTGATTGATATACAAGTAAATTTGAATATTTGATTGAAAGCCTTCAAGAAACAATAAAGATTTTTGTTTGTTAAACAATAAGTAATACGTAAAAAAGTTGGGGAATACCTCATCCAGTATATAAAGTGGAGCCGGTTTGAAGAGAAGCAACGCCAAAATTAGTGAAAGTGCAAGTAGCGATCTTTGTCCTCCACTAAGTTCTGACAATGATTGTTTCCAAACACCCCCAAAGGCTACACGCACCTCTAACCCATCCAAAAAGGTACCACCCTCTGGGGGTTCTAGCTTTGCCATTGTTCCAGGCAACAAAGTAGAAAATATAGACCCAAAATCACTGAAAATAGTGGTGACATGTTTTTTATTATAAGGAAAAAAAAATTTATACGTATACACATTTTTAAAAAAAGATTAGGTACAGAATTTCAACAGACTCACCTATTAACCTTGACCCATGTGACTTTAAGTGTCTCCTTTTTCTTCTCATCTAGCTCTTCAATCACGAGTTTAATCTTTGACTTGTCATTCTAGGTTGAAGGATCATAATAAGTAAAAGAAGATCATTGTGGTGGAAACCATGAATAGAGAGTGAGTTCACAGACCTCAATAATGTTTTTCTTGGATATCAAGTCATTGTATTCGTCTTCTGCTTTCTCGAACAAGGCCATAACTTTCTTGTTCACTCTCTTCTCAAGGCTATAAGAGACAAACAACTGAAAACTAAGTACTAATGGTCTATTTTCTCGCTACAAAGTATCTAACTAAGAAATTTTCTAATTTTGGGCTGTTTACTAGCGAGTAGCGACTGGTAGATTAAGATTACGTTTGATCTCTAAACAGTCAAACGGGAAATGTATATAACCATCTTAAAAGGGAATAATGTCAAATGGTTCTAGCGGGTAACATATAAGCCAAAGTGTACTTCTAATCATTTTATGCATAAAACCTCGGAAATATTATTAGATCCTTAAATACCTAAACTTTGTGATCAAATTTTTGAGAAAATGGACAAACAGAGCTTGGGTCAATCTGATTAGTAGTCATATGTACAAAGACTTGCTATTTAGACCCATACATTACCCGTTCAGTTTACCAACTTTAAACTTGATTCTATAGAAAAGGATCGGTCTCCTTACCCTGCTTGTTCAGCCTGGAGTTTTTCAAATTGTTCTCTTGCTATGTGCGGATCACGTGATGTGAAATCGTAGTCACTTCCACTTCTTCCAAAAAGTTGTTTCTCGGAAGTTATCCAACCATGCTTTTCAATCAATTTATCTACCTTCGATGAACAATCTTTCTGTTCCATCTCCATGCGTTTCACCTACAAAACGACATAATGTTGTAAAAGTGAAACGGGGTATCCCTTTACCCCAAAAAAAGCATAAGTTTTGACTAAAGGAGACACTTCAACAGTTCAATGAACTTGCTTGGAATGAACCAATCAGGTTATGCTTTATCTCTGATGTGTCCGACATGCTAGATTAGAAATGTGTGTTAAAATGAAACATCTCGAAAGGCCTCCAAAATGTATTTTTATCGCATCGAACCTCTTAAATCATTCAATTCAAAAATAGAGTATTTTAATTGCAATAAAATAACTCTAGTAACTATATGACAGTAACTGTTCATATTTCCACCTCTATATATAGAGGGGGTAATGCATCAATTTGGAAATCCCAGACAGTAAAAATTCATATAACAGTTGACTTTTGAGAAAAACTTTTTCAACCAACTCGACCCATACTTAACCCATTTCAGATATGACCTGTTATAGCCTGAGTTGCCATTTTGACAGTTATAGCTTGACTAACATATATATTAAGTTGCCATTGTTGAATAGTATTAACTACCTCGTTTTCCAACTTTTTCCTTTCAAGATTTTTCTCACCGATCCTATTCTTAAGCTTTTGTTGCTCTTTAAGGATGCTGCTTATTTGTGAATCACACTCCTTCACCTTCACGCGGGCTGCATTCAGCTCAGATTGTGCTAGACTATGTTCATCTTTCAATAAAGATACCTGCAAACAATGTCTGACATTAAGATGAAACACATATGTAAATACATAAGTTGTAAATACAGACAATAAGTCCACCTTGGTCTTGAGAGCGTCCACTTCAGAAGTTAACACACTAATCTGCTTCTGCAATGTAACTAGTTGATTTTCAAGAGATGCTTGTTCTTGTTTCACAGCTTCAACTTCCATAATAAGTTTTTCCCGTTCATTTTCATGCCCCTAAATACAATCTCATGTCACGGAACTGTATATATTCTCCTCAACAAGAAAACAAGTAACTAGATGTGGCCATTTCAACCCATTCACCCAAAAGGATATGACTATGTTCATCTCTCATATCTCCATAGGGGTAAATTTAACAACTTAGCTAAGAACGAATTAGATCAGCATCAAAAGTCTCCCTAACACTAATGGGTAATGCATATTGATACAGGTATAGAACTCTTAAAATCACTTTATTCAAAAAAACATAGATATTTAATGGAAAACGTAATAATTATTGTTATAAAAGAGTTTTCATGATTGTCAGTTTGTCACATAGTACTTATATAAGAAATTGGAAAAATTTGGGTCAGTCTAAATTCTAGAAAAAGTTCTGTTTTAACTTCTTTCCCAACCCAGCTGCCCCGATATGCCACTTCTAAAAAAACCATACCTTGAGGTCTTTTGAAGCTGCTTGCATTTTTGTCTTCACTCCCTTGATCTTTTTCTCCAGATCTTTGAGCCTACGATCCCGATTATTAGCATGATCATGAATTGATTTTTCAAGATTTGCCACTTCACTAGCGCATTCTTTAAAGTGTGCTTGCTTTTCATTAACTGCAACTTTTGCTTCTGCGAGCTCCTGCTCAATCCTTTTCACTATTTCACTAAGCTGCACATCATACAAAACACACAAAAAGGTAAGTAAACATATTACAACTGTTATACAATAAACAAATAATAAGGTAGAACCTTATGATGCTCATTCTGCTCAGCCCTAGTCTTGAATAATGAGAGTTCATATGCCTTGAGTTCCAGCTCTTTCCTTAGCTCAGTATACTTTTTATAAAATGGAAGAATCTCACTGATCTGGACATACAAAGTCACTTAGAAAACTTCTTACATTTCCCAGGGCTGACAAAAACAACGTTTAAAGGAAAACCTTGGAATCAATTTCTGATAGCCGCTTCTGATGTAACGATAATTCTGATTCCGCCTCTCCCAAAGCATGTAGTTGCCTTAATAAATCACCGCCATTCCTTCACATATGAACATGTAATAATTAAGGTCATCTACATCACTTGATCGTAAAAATTAAACATACAATGTGCAATGTAGCTTACTTTCGAGAGCCACCAGTCAGAAGTCCACTTGGCATATATATATCGCCATCCAACGACACACTTTTGGTACCAAACTCTCGATTGAAAGCGACCTGTGAACCATAAAAAAGATATACAAAGAAATCCAACTATTTAAAAATCGAATTTAGAAGATTACAGCTGGTATAATGAACAGATGACAAACTATAAGAGCACAATTTGCATACACATAACAGAAATTGAAGATAAAAGAACTGATATAATGATAAAGCATTCTATAACTCTTGCAACCAATTACCTCTTGTGCAATCTCCTTGGTCTTGCAGACTAATGTTGAACCGAAAACATATTCCATAGCACTCTGCAGTATAGATATATCTCAGAAAAGATGGCAACAAATATATAGAAAACCATACTTCTCATCAATCTCAATACATAATGAAAACAAACAAAAAAAGAGGCAAAGAAAATTTCAAAACATTGTGGATTATTTCCAATTTATACACATTTTGCTAAATGAATAAAAAAAACCATGTGAATGCATACCTGAAGTTCATTATGATAGCCAACCAATGAAAGAGCAACTTCAGCATTGCCTTTGCCAAACTGAGAAGCAAAAAATATTACCATGTGACAGACATACGAAATAAGTATGATTTCAGAAAAGATAAAATAAAGTAAGCAACTGAATAGTGGCGTACCTTAGTAGTAGCTTTATTTTGAATTCTAGGTTCAACAACATGGCGTTGGATTTTGTTTAAAGGAATAATTGTGACTCTTCCTCTGAGTTGTCCATTATCTAAAAGTTGTTTACTGGTGTTTTCATTGTCGACCACAATATTATACAACTTTCCACCTGCACATACCTGGACAAAATAAAGTATACAAATTAACACAATTAAGAGTCACATATAAGACAACAAACAGTTGCATGATATGATGAATGAAGACCTCCAAAGCAGTCATTGTTGAGCTATCTTTCACTCTGATGAGCTTTGCAACCACACCTTTGACTTTTGACCTGTCAAAGTACTTCACGGGATCACGATAAGAAAATTCAATGTTTCCTAAACATGAAGAAATATTCCGAATATCCTCTTTTATCTTATCCACGGCTCTTGATTCCGACTCTCGATCCTACAAAATTTTAAATATTCACATATAGTTTTGTTAGAGACACGTGTACATGTGTTGAACTTTGATCCTATTATATAAAACAAGCACACCTTTTGTAAACCTTCCATCTGCCCTTCCTCATACGAAAGTGAACTCAAAGCCTTTTCAACATTTTCTACTTCTTTCTGTCTGACTTTCAGTTCCTTTTCTACACTAACAGCTTCATCGCGCTTTGATGATAGCTTATGTTTGTTTTCTTTTAGTTCCTTTTCACTGTGACTTATCTTTGTTTTCAATTGCTTCAGCTCGGTTTCTGCCTTCCCAACAGCCACTTTAGCATCACCCAGTTGATCTTCAAGACATTTCTCTTCATTACCACTACTCCTACCAGCAACTACACCCTGTCACAAGTCAAACAAGAACAATCAGATGGTCGGATTATTAAATTATACAATGATGCAATCTCAATAACCCAAAATTAACCTGGTACTCTTTCTCATGATCTTCTAAACTCTTTGCAAACTCCTCTGCTCTTTTCTTCAAATCAGCTGCACCATCTTCTGCGCTCTTTACAGCTGAAACTTTATCTTCCACAGACTGCTTCAGCTCTTCAATATTTTTTGCAATCTATCAGCATCAGAAAAGGAACTATCAGTCATTATGTAACCAAAAGAACATAATATGCACAAACAAAGTGTCAATGCGCTGGCAATCAGTTTACCTTACTAGCATTCTTTATCTCAGTCTTGAGATTGTCCTCTTGATTTTTAACTACAGAAGTTTCTTTAACAAGATCACAAGAAATGGCATCAACTCTATCTGACAAACCTTTAACTTCCCCACCCATGGTCGCATCTTTTTCAGCAGTTAACTTTGATACATGTGTTTCCATCTCTTGCACCTGGATCTGTGTCGTCTGCATATCATTGTCAATCTCGGTTATCTTGGCCTTTATCTCATCAACACCATGAACCGCACTATCTCGGATCTTCTCTGCTTCTACATATTCATAAGCAATACAAAACCTTTTCAACCTATCTAACTCTGCATTCCCATTAGACCATTGCATGTACTGCATTCGTTCTTTCCTCAACTTTTCTAGTGCAGGAAGTATTTCTTGATCAAGAAGCTTGTTAATTTCATCAACCTTAGCCTGCTTTTCCTCAAGGGTCTTCAAAGCAGCATCTTTTTTCGTTTCATACATTCTTGTTCCAGCAGCTTCTTCAAGCATGGACAATATTTCAGGAGGCTTCATGTTTAACACCTTTGTAATTCGCCCTTGCATAATCAAGAAATGTGGATTGTTGACATTAAGCTGCACCGAGTGGAAAAGATTTTGCACTCTAGTTGGCTGTGCAATGTGCCCATTGATCAAGTATTTATTCCTCCCACCAACCACAATCTATTACATAACCAAGAAAAAAAACTATCAACCAACAAAAACTAATGTATCGCTAAACCTTCTCTAAAACAAGTCTTGATACTCTAAAAAAAACAAAGACAATAACTGCCCCTTTTAAGACGTAAACATACTAATTTGGGATTAATTGGCATAAATTTTCTCAAAGTTCAAACAAACATGATTCTACTAGTACACTATAACACAGATACCAACCTTATCATAAGTTTGAACTGCCTAATAGTATTCGCTATACAACTAAGCACAGTTGACATATAACGTCAATCATATTACCTTGACTAACTAAAACTTTGATTCTATAAGAAGTACCTTGATTCGACACATTATATAACTCATCACCTCATAAACACTGAATACATACAGAGCAAAATACACGTTAATGTACTCAAGATGACACAATATCCTTCTGTATGCACAATACTTGTAAACTTGGCTATTGTATTTGTATCAATCGAAGCGGCTACATATATTAGCAAGTCTTGGAATTTTAGTGCTTACAAGAAAGACATCATTTTTGTTACCTCTATATGTACACACGAATACATATATAACAATATAACATATCTATAAAACAATTAAATTCCAAGATATATCAAAATCTTTAAATTTCAACTAACAAAACAATGACCGCGTAAAAACTACCTGTCGAGTGACGGTAATTTCGGAACAATCTTCATAACCAAGAGGGCTTCTACTTCTATCCGAGTTATCGAACACAACCGAAACCGTAGCTTTAGTAATCCCAGCTTGCCCTTGCTTATAAACAAGTTCTTGAAGATTCGAAGCTCGAACCTGCTGCAAATTAGTAATACCCAAAACAAAACAAATCGAATCAAGAATGTTCGATTTACCCGATCCGTTTAAACCCGTTATCGCGTTGAAAAACGGGTCGAATCCCGGAACAACTGTCCGTGTTGCGTACGATTTGAAACCTTCCAAACAAACTTCTTTGATGTGCATTTTCTATTCCTTCTGGATTTACAAAACCCTAGAAATCACAATTTGGGCGAAATACTGAAATGGGGTTTTCGAGATTGAAAACTTTTGAAATTAAAAAATGGATTTTTGGGGGGTTATTTGTGAAATTTTAATGGGAATTTGAAATGATTAAAAAGGGGGGATTTTTTGGGGAATGGTGGGAAAAATTGGATTTCAAGCATTTTGAATGAATCATCGGATGGCGGGTCGGGTTGTGTTGGATGCTTTTTTTTTTCTTTTGAACATATGGTGTTGGATGATTTAATTTAAGCCCTATACATTACTAGATGTAGAACCCGTGTGAAAACACGGGATATATTTAAAAGTATAACCTTTATAAATAACTTAACATATGTCTTAAAAAAATACTCGTAGTTGTCTTATTTTATATGTTACAAATTACTCTTAAAAGTATAGCTGTAGAACCCGTGTGCAAACACAGGATGCCAATACGAATTTATAAAATCAGTATTATTAAAATCACAAAAGGAAAAAAGAGGTAGAGACTTCACATGAAGTACATAAACAAATGGGATAATGGCACCAAAATGTAACCAACTATGACCAAATGGTTATGTAATGTGGTGACCTACTAAACTAGCTATGTGATGTATGCACCTTTGTCTTTCAGGCTATGTGGTGTATGTTACCAGTAACTCCAGGTTGTAACAGGTAAATTGCCATGTCACACCTCATCACCTGCCATGTTGTGACACATAAGATGCCATGTAGATACACACAATAGCCATTTGGTAATAGTTTAATACATTTATTATATACATTCCGGCAGATTTAAACTCCGGTCATCTTCTCCGACGACTTTTCCGGCGACACCATTCTTGAATATGTATTACCAATACATGAAAATACCATTAAATTGTAGCAGACCAGTATGTCTACTTGATTATTAAAAGTTAAACTATTAGAGCATTTTGCAACGATTAATTAATCAATTGTAATTAATTAAAACTATCAATATCAATCGAATAAGCTAAAATCCTGGTAAAAATACAAACCAAACCCAAAGCAAATAGATTTAAATAAGTGATATAAATTCAAAGGCAAACTGGCATTTTATTACTAAGTTCCAGTTACATTACATATATCAACAAAATTAAACCCCAAAAGACATTAAACCCTAATTTTCGTTTATATCAAAAAGACGCTCGGCTGTAATTTGTTCTTCAGCGACTTGTATTCCATCATATCTCGGAGCACATATATCCATCTATACTGATGGTGACCGGAAGTGGTGGTCGCCGGAACACATCTCTACCTCCTAAATCGATCGATGGATCTTGGTGGGTCTTCTATCTGGGGTTTATACCTTATATCGATGGATCTTTGTGGGTCGCCGGAACACATCTCTACCCCCTTTTTTTCTTCCACTTTATATACACCTTTATTCTAATTTGATTTTATATGTATAAATTTGTGAGTGAATCAGATTAATGTTTAGTTCTAGATGTAAATTTGTGAGCACCATAGTGATTGTAGAAGAAAAGGGATAGATCCACGAAGGTGGGGCTTTTATGAAATTAATGATGGGTGTGTTGAAAGCTGGTGGATGGAGAGGTGACACTATCATAAATATAAATGATAGATATACATAAAAATATAAAATAGTAATAATAATACCTGGGTCAGCTGCCATGTACGTATATACTTTAATGAAAATAAGAATTGTGATCGGTAACCTTTACAACGGGTAACATCATACATCAGATAGCCCGAAAAACAAAGGTGCATACATTACATAGCTAGTCGAATAGGTCACTACATTACATAACCATTTAGTGATAGTTGGTTACACTCAGGTGCCATTATCCCTAAAAAAATAAACCAAATCCAAATAAACTTCTTTGAAAGTGTTTTTTGCTAATGAATTGCTACATCAGGCCCTTAGCTTATTCTAAACTCCATATTTCTTGTTCTTGAACTCATCCAACACCACTCACAGCACCACAACATCTTGCATCTTGCAGCTTACAAAATTCTTGTTTTCAACTCAATCTATTCAAATACGAACTTAAAGTAACTAATAAAACACATGAAAGTCAAGATCGCCAGTCATTTAGTTAAGATGACGAAAAAGTAATAAATAAAATGTCGTTACCGATAAAATTCCATCTTCTGGCAACTCAAGTCCGAATCTGATTTTCTGTAAGCACCATAAAAACATAAAGTAAGCAATCCCTGTATGTAACATCCCAAACTTTTCGAGTTTGACTTATTGACTTGACCGTTAGTCAACGTTAGGTTCGTTAAGTTTATGTGCCCTAAATTGGGATTATGTGATTAAATGCTTATGCGTTTAATATAATATGAATAAAATGATGTTTAATGAAAGTAATTAAAGTAACGTTACGAAAGTTAAGTGCTTGTTAGATCGTTAAGTCTCCCGGTAGGTGAATTAAGCTAAGAAAGTCAAGTTTAGAAGTTGAGGGACCCTAAGTGTAAGATTAGGAGTTGATGGCCAGGGGTTAAGGTGCAATTAGGTATCCCTAATTGTCACAACATCAGGTCATACGTGAGAAATACCCCCCAGCCGATCCTCCCTCCCTCTCCTTGCAAGTTTCCTTCAAGATCTCATCGTTTCGTGCCATTTTGATCAAGTTTTGTTTAGATCTTGAATCCTCAAAGTTATCTACAGGTATTATAGGTAAATTCCCTTTGAAATTTGATCATATGAGTTTTATATGTGAGTTCAATCCAGGCCATAGGGTTTGGGTTGGGTTAATTAATTGATTGATCATCGATTTCATGTTTTCGGGTGATCAAATGATTGTTATATGTTAGCAAATGATCAAAGGATCAATTGATGGTTTAAAGTTATCAAAAGTATCATAGAAAAGGTTAATTTTAAGTCTCCAGATCGGATTAAGGGTTTCAGTTCGTATGGAAATCGTTTAGAGGATTTAAAGTTAGGGTTTTGCTGGTCGGAGCCCGATATGCGGCGCATGGAATTCCCATGCGGCGCATATCCTGAGGTTTTGAAAGTATGCGGGGCATATACAAACGCATGAAACTCTCTGACTTCTGAAAAGTTGAAATATGTGGTGCATGGAATTTCCATGCGGTGCATATTCTGAGTTTTTGGAAATATGCGGTGCATATTTTCCTCATGCGGTGCATATTTGGTCTGAACAGTACTTAAGTCTTGTTTAGCTTATTGATCGATCTTATACTCGTTCTAGGTTGTCGGGAGCACTTAGCAAGCACTGTAAGATATACGTAACTCGTTGGTAAGCTGTACCAAGGTAAGATACACTACTTTGACACGCTGAGGGTTCAACAAAAACATGGTTTTCATATAATAACTTCTCAAATGTTATCTTGTTTGCTTATGGGTATTCGGGGTTACATGGGAGGTGATATGGACTATGTACATGACTATTGAGGCCTGAAATGCAGTCCCTATGATATGAAATGTAATGATATGCTATGAAATGTTATGCAATGATATGAGACGTAATGATATGCTATGAAATGATATGCAATGATATGAGACGTAATGATATGCTATAAAATGTTATGTAATGTCTTGAGATGAATTGAAATGTGATATATGTTGATGTTATGTGATATGTGCATGTGTATATGTGAGATATGATGATTACATGGTTTGTACATCTAGTTCACTAGACTTTGTAAGTTGCCATGACACGTGCACGTTTAAGGGCCCAAACGTTAATGAGATGTGATGTGATATGTGATTAATGTTTAGGTAATGTAGACACCTAAACTATATGTGATGAAAATGCTCGAGCCATTTTACAGAGATGAAAGTGTTAAGCTTAACCCGTACATGCCTTTGCCAGGGTTGTACGTTTGATGTGGTTGCTTGGGTGGCTCCTTGCAATGAGGTACAACGTGAAGAGTAATACGGGAGGTCTTACCAACCCCACTTGTCTTGTACATACAGATTACTCCAGGATTGGCTTGCCATTCCTTAACGACATTGATGTACAGCTGTAAGGTTGTTCATCCAGTCGGGTGTGACCTTTGTTACACTTAAAAGATGTTATGATGTTATATGTGATGAGTGACTTCTGTCACGCCTGATGTAAGTGACTTATGTCACACTATACGATGATGCTTATATGCATATGTGAAGTAAAATATGACTAGGCACATCTAGGGTGATTCAACCTATTATGATGATGTTGATGCTATGATATGTATGTGAGATGATATGATTGATGATATGTGCCTTAACGATTTCAATGATTTTCCTATAATGTTTTAAATGGACAAATGCTTTATAAACTATGTGTTGTCTTACTTAGCTAATTCGTTAGCTAACACTTGCTTTTTTAAAATGTGTTGTGCCCTCAGGTCCAACATTAGTGAGCAGGTAGATGTGAGAAGATGTGAGACATGGGTAGATGATCCTGAAGCTGGTTGTAGTTTACCCATAGTGGCTGCTCGTATTAGACATTGATTTATGATTAGACATATATGATTTACATTTAATATGTTGTCGGTTGTTTAATGTTGGGCAACCGACGGATTTCCATTTAAACTTGTTTTGATGATATGGCTAGTAACACCAATTAAGAAATGAACCAAACGGATTTTGTTGGTTTGGACTTTTAAAGTTTAATTCCGCTTTCTTTGACGCCGTTAGGTGAAAACTTTTGGAAATCCATATTTTTAAACGACTGGTGTTACACTGTACATATATGTATTAGAAGTAATCAATCAATGTTATTAGTAGAAATTGCATGTATTTTTGCAAAATGAGACAACTACAACATCAGTTGTCGAGGGGGCTTGGATTTTTTTCTTTTTTTTTTTTGCACGTTAAAGATACCCTCAAGAACCCTTTGCCTAAGAACCATAATGCATTCCTACCATCTTCTCAGGATAACACCCAATTCCAAAATTTACCATTTGTATAACACCTGGTTCGAAAATTTACTATTTGTATAAATTATTTATAAAAAAATTGGTCTATGGGTCCAAAGTTGCTAAAATAAATGCATACTCCCCTTAATCATACTTATCACACATTTTAGCTAAAGTGTGTTTAAAAGTTAAAATTGGACAAAAAGTGTAATCTGTCAACCCACCCAACCAAACCCAAATCGCTTGTTTCACCTATAACCATCGACAAGTTTACCGAACCCACCCAATTTGCTGACTCGAATTTAGCCAAACTACATAGACTAAGAAAACTCAGGAGCATATATTTTTGACTCCACACATAAATATGAGGTCTATTTAAACATTGGGTCACTTTTACTTCTATTGTCGCCATGAGCATTAAACTTACAACTCAATAATTGGTTTCCTATCAATCCAATTTATAGTAGAATTCCTTTTGCCAACCATCCACAACTTACTCATATGTCCATACCACATGCCAAACTACTCTTAGAAGCCTATCAATGCAACGCCCACAAACATTATGCCATATTTTAAAGTACCCAATTTTCATGTAAAGTTCCATACATCTAATTCAAATAGAATATCCAGTAAGTATAAAACAGAATATCATAATACTTACCAATAATCAATGAGATCTTTAGTAATTAAATCTAACACATAACTAAACAAAACTACCTTTCTCCATATTCATGCTCCTCAACAATATAAAGAAAAAAAAACCTAATCAATATAAGTATTAGGCGTAAATCATAAATCAGTGGTAAAAAGATTATAATAGCAAACTTAAGAGTAACATACTTTTGAACTAATTTATGTAAAAAAAAATTAAAATTAAGAAACTTACCACACATATTCATGGGAAACTTAAAGCAGAAACTTTATCAAAATTCGACCCTACATCCACTGAAACTGAAACTCGACTAACCCGACCTATATATATAGATGCAAACAACCAGAATTAGTGGAAGAAACAGGCTATCATATATAGTTTCATTGAGTATGAGCACCTGGTTCATGGGAATGATTAGATTGTAGTGAATTATAAAAAAGAGTATCATTCAAATTAGTAAAAGATGCAAGAGAAAGAAACATATTGAATGTGGGGATGCTATCACACACATATTTCTTACGAATTCGATATAATTGAACACAAAGACTAATGCTTCATTCTTGAGTTTTTTTTTAAAGGAAAGGAAAGGGAAAGATAAGAATTTTTACCTTTTTGCATTCTTGAGTTTTTTTTCCAAAAGAAAAGAAAGTGGAGGGAAGGAAAAATCAGGGTTTTTTCCCCCAAAAATTTTCTGACCATTTTGGCCTGATTTGGATGGAAAAGAAAGTGGAAGGGTGGTTGCAGGTGGCGGTTGCAGGTGGAAGGGGTGGTTGCAGGTGGCGGTTGTAGGTGGTGGTTGCAGGCGGTGGTTGCGTGGTCAAGAATGCAAAAAGGTTGCAGGTGGCGCCATTACCGGCGGTGGCTGTTGATTGGATATACACACACAAGCAATAAAGTAATTAAGAACTTGCTTACCCATGTTGAAGTTTTTTTGGTTCTTGTTGTTGCCTTGGATTCGGTGGTTGGTTGCAGCAGCAACAAAGAGATGGCAGAAGGAGGATATAGATTAGGGTTTTTTTTGCTCTTTTTTCCTTTCTTTTCTTTTAAACTGGAGAATGACTTTTTTTTATATAATTTTCTATTCTTTCCTCCCCTATCCGATCTTCTCCTTTCTTTTCTCTTAATAAAAATTCAAGAATACAGTGTAAATGATTTAAACTGAATCAAGAATATAAATTATACATATATTATATTATATATTTTTTTTGGAACAACCAACTTTATTATACAAAACAAAGTTGAACAACCAACTTCATATTAACAAACAACCAGTAAAAAAAATCAACACCCATAAAAACATGATATATAAAGTTTGAAAAATTGGACCTCAAATTCACAAGATATCTCGAAGAAAACCACAATGGAGACAAACCCAGATCAGGGATCAAAATTTATCATACCTTTGTTAAAATCGAATAATAAATTTCTTTTTTTAGATGAATAAACAAAAAAAAGTTTATACATAAAGTCATCGTATCTGAAACGGACCCGAATAGGTTACATGTGAGAAGCATATCTGAAACCCAAGAAATCGTCAGAGAAAATAAGATCTGAGATTTTTTTTTTTTAATATAGATCTGGATAGGGCTGCCAACGAGCCGAGCTTTTTTGGAGCAACTCGAGCTCGAGTTCGAGCTCGACTCGATCGAGTCGAACTATTATCGAGCTCGAGCCCTAAATTCAGGCTCGAAATAATCATCTAGCGATGACTATCGATCCTAAGCATAATGTAAAAGTAGGCAAATGAATTCTTGATCCATATAAGTCCAATGCTCGGGTCCAAAAGCAAGCAATCAATCATACTTGACGTCCTGGATTAACCTGGTTACCTGAAAAGTGTAGTAAACAAGTCAACACGAGGTTGGTGTTGTAGTAATGGTTCCCAAGGAACCATCGTCAATAATCACAATATGTGTAAGTAAAGGCAAATCATAACTTACAAGTAGCCTTCAAGTGTCACAATATCAAACACATCAAGATTACACGTCGTAAAGTAAATGCGTGTAATAAATAAGCACAAGTGATGTCAATATCAAGATACGTTCCGTATGCATGTCAATGTCATAAGGTATATCATAAGTGTGACGATCAAGTCATCAATGTAACGATACTCACATGTCATCCCAATGAACAATTTGGCATCTCGAAATCATCGGTGTATATATGTATATATACCCGGGGTCCATGTCCGTCTTACAATGCAACAATAATCAAGATCATCAAGTGTATACATCTATACACTTGGAGGTCCATGTCCGTCTCACAATGCAACAATAATCAAGATCATCAAGTGTATACATCTATACACTTGGGGTCCATGTCCGTCTTACAATGCAACAATAATCAAGATCATCAAGTGTATACATCTATACACTTGGAGGTCCATGTCCGTCTCACATGTATCTATATCAATACGTATGCGTGTTTGTCTCAATCACAAGTCCATCAATCATCAAACCATCAAACCAAGCAAAACAATACGTACATACACTTAGGAGGATTATACTTTTAACGAGTCCTAGATGCTTATATATAGGGTCACCCGCAGCCTTCCCACCACATCTAAAACCCCTTGAAGGCATAACCGACTTCCATTTATGCACTACTAGCCTAATTAAAACAATAAATATCACAATCATGTACGAAATCAACCAAACGTATCAATCAACCCATCAATCATTTAAATCAAACAATCAATCAAGTAATCACATAAAAGTACACTTTCCAGCCCGAATCTCAAACGAGTAGGGAGCTACGGAATTCACCTTGGTCGGCAAAAGAAGTTAAGTTTGATATAAGGTCGAGTTAAAGTCGTTCAACGTTTACTTCACGTCCACCACCTATAATTATAATTACATATTCATTAATACGTATACTTAAACTATACACGTCATTAACTTGTGTACAAAACCCTAATTCACGTTCTGTTTGTGACTCAAGACATTTGCTAGGTTCCCGGGGACTCAACCAAATTATTAAAGAAGTCGGGAATTGATTTGTAACAATTTAAAGTTGTCTAAGAGTCGTCTCGTTTTCAAATGCCAAGATTATTACATTATATATAAAAGTGTATACAACCATATACGTATATATGTAGATATAAAATATACTTCATATATATATATATATATGTAGAGGAAAGATAATTGTAGTACAAGGGTAAAAAAAAGTACAAAAGTACAATCTCCAGCCGTTGGATCAATGCTTTGGACGGCTCAGATCTTCCTTGTTCCTCTTTGTTCCTCCTCCTCCTTCTCCGGCCAACAGCTTGCTTCTTCTCCGGCGAGACTGCCGCCGTCAGCCACCACCTCCTTCAACAACCACTACCACCACCATCATCTCCGACCACCCCAAACCGTCACCATCTCTTGGATCACCGCCCATCAAATCCATACGATTCCCATATGTGTCCCTTGACGGTCAGTTTAGAACGGATAAAGGCCTCTGGCCCGTACCGTATCCACCCGAAAACGAACCTGATTCTCGCCGGAAAGTCGCCGGAGGTGGTGGCGGTGGTTGTTCGCCGGAGAAGAAGGAAGAAGGAGGAGGTGTGGCGGTCGCCGGAGAAGAAGGTGGCCGGAGAAGAAGGAAGAAGGTTGTACTTTTTGTACTTTTTTTCCCCCTTGTACTACAAATAACCCACCCCTATATATATATATACATATATATATATATATATATAATATATATATACATTATATATATATGAGTCCAGCTTATATTTATGATTTATGTTGAACCCTAATTAGGGTTTTATGAATGATTATTGACTTAAAAGACTTCCAGGACTCCTTGACATCATTAGAGGGGTTAACGAATAGTACAGCTCTAGCTAGCATCTATTTTAGGGTTTTGAGAATCGAATTAGCTCAACCAGAAAATCTGGTTATGTGGGTCACCGTCTCACACGCCATTAATGGCGTCTCACACGGTGGAAGAAGGTGAACTAGCGTAAAGGATGGTACAAGTAACCGTAAGAGATGGTCGGTCAGAAACACCACAACGTCTTGCACGGTGGTTGTCACCGTCTCAGACGGTGGCTGGGTTTATGCTATTTTCAGCGTGTGGGTGCACAAAACTTGGCGTAAAACAGGAGAAAGCACCGTCTATGAACCGTGTGGTCGAATTTAGAGATAGGGGGCATCGTCTAGGACGGTACCTGGACCATACCAGACGCCAAGGACCAACAAGCAGCGCCCCAGACGGTGGGGGAAACCGTCTCAGACGGTGGGGATGAACAAGAACAGCATCAACATATTTTAGAAGTATAAAATCGACCCATTTCGACTTTTATTCATTCTTTGGACTTAAAACCCGATTTAAGAGACTTGGAATTCGTTTTGGACACATGACTAAACTCGTTTTCACATAACCCATCACGAATAACACCTCGAAACCTCAAATCCAATATCAAATTCGTTTTGACCCATTTAAAAGTCATGAAACCCTAATTTCCTATCAAGAACCCTAAACCCGACCCGATGAGGTTGTGACCCGACCCTGATGACTTTATACACCCATTTAATCATAATCTAACTTGTTGTAATAAAACCCACACGAAAATTTCATTCATAACATCAAAATATAATCCATCTTCGGTTTTGACTGAATTAAGTCAAATAAAAACCCTAATTGGACTTTGACCCGATTTTTGACCCAAGTGTGATTGTTCTTGACTAAAAACATGATATTAAGTAATAAATGATGAATTCAAGGTTAGTTTAACTTACCAAAGTCACCACAAATTGCTAAATCCGAAATTGAGTTATAAAAATGAGATTTCTTGAGCTTTGA
>CM067170.1:2227382-2293482 GCA_034093135.1 Erigeron breviscapus | reverse complement strand
TAACAAATTCAAATTTTAGAATAGATCTATGTACAATCAAGTATGATTGGCTGTACAATCAGTAAATACGTATATAATCAAATTTGATTGCACAAACAAAGTTACAAAACACAAATTTAACAAATTCAAATTTTAGAATAGATCTATGTACAATCAAGTATGATTGGCTGTACAATCAGTAAATACGTATATAATCAAATTTGATTGCACAAACAAAGTTACAAAACACAAATTTAACAAATTCAAATTTTAGAATAGATCTATGTACAATCAAGTATGATTGGCTGTACAATCAGTAAATACGTATATAATCAAATTTGATTGCACAAACAAAGTTACAAAACACAAATTTAACAAATTTAAATTTTAGAATTGATCTATGTACAATCACTCAATACATAATCAAATTTGATTGCACAAACAAAGTTACAAAACACAAATTTAACAAATTCAAATTTTAGAATAGATCTATGTACAATCAAGTATGATTGGCTGTACAATCAGTAAATACGTATATAATCAAATTTGATTGCACAAACAAAGTTACAAAACACAAATTTAACAAATTCAAATTTTAGAATAGATCTATGTACAATCAAGTATGATTGGCTGTACAATCAGTAAATACGTATATAATCAAATTTGATTATAGACATATAGTCACAAACACACAGGTAACTAAAAACTCAATACATAATCAAATTTGATTGTACAAACAAAGTTACAAAATCAAAATCTCTAAAATCTCTATACATAATCAAATTTGATTCTAGACATAAAGTTGCAAAAATAGAAATCACTAAAATATCAACACATAATCAAATTTGATTATAGACATATAGTCACAAACACACAGGTAACTAAAAACTCAATACATAATCAAATTTGATTGCACAAACAAAGTTACAAAACACAAATTTAACAAATTCAAATTTTAGAATAGATCTATGTACAATCAAGTATGATTGGCTGTACAATCAGTAAATACGTATATAATCAAATTTGATTTAGTATATACATTTTGGTTTAGACATTTCATCAAACATTTTGTGGTGGTGGTGGCGGCGGTCGGATATGGTGGTGGTGGTGGTAGTCACCGTCCAAGGAGGAGAAGGGAGGGAGGGAGTGTGTGTTTGTGTGTGTTTCCATCAGGAGGAGGAAGGGGAAAAGAAAGTTTTTTTTTTTGTTAAGCAAATTTACATATATGCCCCTCCGTGTTTTTTTTTTTAATTAAGGCATAAGTTTCAATCCTAGCCATTGATTGAGATGATCAAATGACTAGGATTTGGTCCTTGGGTTTCATGAAAAATTAAGGATTCAAATGAACATTTACCTATATATATATATATATATATGTAAGATAAAGATTAGGGAAAATTTCATTACATACCCCTGTGGTTTGCCATATTATCAAGTTTCACCCCTCTAGTTTTTTTGTATCATTAGATACCCATATGGTGACTTTTCGTGTCATTACATACCCCTGCCTCAAACGTCCGTTAGTGTGGCTCCGTCAAAGCTCTCATGTGCACTGCACATGAGGGTAATTTCGTCTTTTTACCATCTTCTTCCCAAAACTCCTTTTTCCCTTTCATTTTCCAGATCTTCTAACATTCTAAGCTAAAACAATTCTTCCCACCACATTTCTTTCCAAAACCATGATATATCTATATGTACAATCAATATCAATATACATAATACACATATCAATTTTCTCAAATCTGATAATACACATATATATATTTGGGGGAATATATACATACATCTTTCTGGCAATCTTCAATACCTTCAAGCAATAATGAATTATTCATCTTTTTAAAGGCATTCATATATATACATAAACGTATATATATGTATATATATACATAAACGAATCAATTGTTGTATTAATTGTTGCAACATCAAAACCGAATCAATATATATATCTATCTATACATATATCTATATATACCATTATTGGTAAGAATATGAAGAGCAACGAGACTATCACCAGGCTGAGCTTGCTTAACTAAACTCCACGTTTTCCGGTGAGAACTTGAGTTTTCCGGCGAGAACTTGAGTTTTCCGGCGAGTCGAGATCGTGAAATCTTTTAGTGAGGATTTGTGCGGAATCTGTTTTTGAGTATCTTGGTACAAATTTACATATATGCCCCTCCGTGGTTTTTTTTTTTTTGTTAAGCAAATTTACATATATGCCCCTCCGTGTTTTTTTTTTTTTTTGTTAAGCAAATTTACATATATGCCCCTCCGTGTTTTTTTTTTTTAAGGCATAAGTTTCAATGCCCCTCCAGGGGTATGTAATGAAATTTTTTTTTGTTTGTGTTAAGGAGGAAAAGAAAGTTTTTTTTTTTGTTAAGCAAATTTACATATATGCCCCTCCGTGTTTTTTTTTTTTTAAGCATAATTTCATATATGCCCCTCCGTGTTTTTTTTTTTTTGTTAAGCAAATTTACATATATGCCCCTCCGTGTTTTTTTTTTTTTGTTAAGCAAATTTACATATATGCCCCTCCGTGTTTTTTTTTTTTTAAGGCATAAGTTTCAATATGCCCCTCCGTGTTTTTTTTTTTTTAAGCAAATTTACATATATGCCCCTCCGTGTTTTTTTTTTTAATTAAGGCATAAGTTTCAAATCCTAGTCATTGATTGAGATTTTTTTTTTTTTTTTTTTTTTTTTTTTTTGTTAAGCAAATTTACATATATGCCCCTCCGTGTTTTTTTTTTTTTGTTAAGCAAATTTACATATATGCCCCTCCGTGTTTTTTTTTTTTTGTTAAGCAAATTTACATATATGCCCCTCCGTGTTTTTTTTTTTTTAAGGCATAAGTTTCAATATGCCCCTCCGTGTTTTTTTTTTTTTAAGCATAAGTTTCATATATGCCCCTCCGTGTTTTTTTTTTTTTGTTAAGCAAATTTACATATATGCCCCTCCGTGTTTTTTTTTTTTTGTTAAGCAAATTTACATATATGCCCCTCCGTGTTTTTTTTTTTTTAAGGCATAAGTTTCATATATGCCCCTCCGTGTTTTTTTTTTTTTGTTAAGCAAATTTACATATATGCCCCTCCGTGTTTTTTTTTTTAATTTGAAGCATAATTTCATATATGCCCCTCCGTGTTTTTTTTTTTTTGTTAAGCAAATTTACATATATGCCCCTCCGTGTTTTTTTTTTTTTAAGGCATAAGTTTCAATAGCCCCTCCGTGTTTTTTTTTTTTTTTGTTAAGCAAATTTACATATATGCCCCTCCGTGTTTTTTTTTTTTTGTTAAGCAAATTTACATATATGCCCCTCCGTGTTTTTTTTTTTTTAAGGCATAAGTTTCATATATGCCCCTCCGTGTTTTTTTTTTTTTTGTTAAGCAAATTTACATATATGCCCCTCCGTGTTTTTTTTTTTTTAAGGCATAAGTTTCATATATCCCCTCCGTGTTTTTTTTTTTTTTGTTAAGCAAATTTACATATATGCCCCTCCGTGTTTTTTTTTTTTTAAGGCATAAGTTTCAATATGCCCCTCCGTGTTTTTTTTTTTTTGTTAAGCAAATTTACATATATGCCCCTCCGTGTTTTTTTTTTAATTAAGGCATAAGTTTCAATCCTAGCCATTGATTGAGATGATCAAATGGCTAGTTTTTTTTTTTTTTTTTTTTTTTTTTTTTTTTTTTTTTGTTAAGCAAATTTACATATATGCCCCTCCGTGTTTTTTTTTTTTTGTTAAGCAAATTTACATATATGCCCCTCCGTGTTTTTTTTTTTTTAAGGCATAAGTTTCAATATGCCCCTCCGTGTTTTTTTTTTTTTGTTAAGCAAATTTACATATATGCCCCTCCGTGTTTTTTTTTTTTTGAAGCATAATTTCATATATGCCCCTCCGTGTTTTTTTTTTTTTGTTAAGCAAATTTACATATATGCCCCTCCGTGTTTTTTTTTTTTTAAGGCATAAGTTTCAATATGCCCCTCCGTGTTTTTTTTTGTTTTAAGGAGGAAAAGAAAGTTTTTTTTTTTGTTAAGCAAATTTACATATATGCCCCTCCGTGTTTTTTTTTTTTTAAGGCATAAGTTTCAATTGCCCCTCCGTGTTTTTTTTTTTTTGAAGCATAATTTCATATATGCCCCTCCGTGTTTTTTTTTTTTTGTTAAGCAAATTTACATATATGCCCCTCCGTGTTTTTTTTTTTAATTAAGGCATAAGTTTCAATATCCCCTCTGTTTTTTTTTTTTTGTTAAGCAAATTTACATATATGCCCCTCCGTGTTTTTTTTTTTTTTTTTTGTTAAGCAAATTTACATATATGCCCCTCCGTGTTTTTTTTTTTTTGAAGCATAATTTCATATATGCCCCTCCGTGTTTTTTTTTTTTGTTAAGCAAATTTACATATATGCCCCTCCGTGTTTTTGTGTTTTTTCCATCAGGAAGGAGGAAAAGAAAGTTTTTTTTTTTGTTAAGCAAATTTACATATATGCCCCTCCGTGTTTTTTTTTTTTTAAGCAAATTTACATATATGCCCCTCCGTGTTTTTTTTTTTTTAAGCATAAGTTTCATATATGCCCCTCCGTGTTTTTTTTTTTTTTGTTAAGCAAATTTACATATATGCCCCTCCGTGTTTTTTTTTTTTTAAGCATAAGTTTCAATGCCCCTCCGTGTTTTTTTTTTTTTGTTAAGCAAATTTACATATATGCCCCTCCGTGTTTTTTTTTTTTTAAGGCATAAGTTTCAATATGCCCCTCCGTGTTTTTTTTTTTTTTAAGGAGGAAAAGAAAGTTTTTTTTTTTGTTAAGCAAATTTACATATATGCCCCTCCGTGTTTTTTTTTTTAATTAAGGCATAAGTTTCAATCCTAGCCATTGATTGAGATGATCAAATGACTAGGATTTGGACCTTGGGTTTCATGAAAAATTAAGGATTCAAATGAACATTTACCTATATATATATATATAATATATAATATTTTATATATATAAAGTTGGATATAATATAATATTTTAGATAAATATATTATATATATATATAATATAGGTACATCATACATACATATAATATATATATATATATATATATATATAGAGAGAGAATGTGAATATATACAGATATTCTGGATTTGAGATATATATATATGTATTTATTTATTTATATATAGATTTTGAGTGTATAGATTTCTAATGGTTTTGGAAAATGTTTTAAGGAAGAAATGTTTTAGTTTGAATGTAAACTAAAACATTTCTTTGAAAGGGATCTGGAATGTTAGAAGATCTGGAAAATGAAAGGGAAAAAGGAGTTTTGGGAAGAAGATGGTAAAAAGACGAAATTACCCTCATGTGCAGTGCACATGAGAGCTTTGACGGAGCCACACTAACGGACGTTTGAGGCAGGGGTATGTAATGACACGAAAAGTCACCATATGGGTATCTAATGATACAAAAAAACTAGAGGGGTGAAACTTGATAATATGGCAAACCACAGGGGTATGTAATGAAATTTTTTTTTTTTTAAGGGAAAAGAAAGTTTTTTTTTTTGTTAAGCAAATTTACATATATGCCCCTCCGTGTTTTTTTTTTTAATTAAGGCATAAGTTTCAATCCTAGCCATTGATTGAGATGATCAAATGACTAGGATTTGAACCTTGGATTTCATGAAAAATTAAGGATTCAAATGAACATTTACCTATATATATATATATATAAGATAAAGATTATAAAGATAAAGATGAAAGACTTCCTATTCAGCTTTTTCCAAATTTTACACCAAAACAGCCAAACGGGCCAAATGACCAAACTTGGATTACTAAGCTAATCTCTGCTACATTATAGCCAAACGCCATCACATTTATATCAAAATTTGCAGGAACCACAAGGTCAGTTCTGGCCATATACATAACCAAATACTTTTGACCAAAACAAACATGGATGTAATTAATCAAAAAGGGACATACTAGTAGTATTAAAAAACAGCTATGATTCATAAAGAAAATGCAACCAACAAGATTATACACGCCCCCTCTTAAGAACATTCTTCCAAGCCATTTGCCCAGTTTCACCACTCAAGTTCACGGCACCATTAACAACTAAAACAATAAGCAACAAAGAAGTAACATGGGAGATATCCTTACCAATCATCGTTCCAGTTTATATACCAAAACAGTAATAGTCTAATATAACTTATAAGTTCAAATACATAGGAACAGAAAACGATAGCTTATAAGTTCAAATACATAGAAGCAGAAAACAACACACATGTATTGAACTATATTATACCTTTGCTTCATAATAAAAAATCAAAATAAAACTTCAATTGATTATTGTCCATAAAAATTGATTCAACTATATTAAACCAACAGTAGATTAAGCAGACATATGGTTTGGTTTGAACGGTAGCAAGTGCAAAGAGGAGAATTCCAGCAACTAGAGGAGTCCCATTCCATGGACTGATGAAATTCAACAACTTTTTAGTTTATTTTTGCATGTCCCAAGCCCGAATAAAGAAGGGGGTTTGTTAGGCCCCAAAAATTGGTCCCACCTAGGATCATCAAAGAGTTTAAGCCAACCCCGATTATTTGCCCACTTGTAGTAATTATCTAATTGTTGAAACACCCGTTGATAAAAAAAAAAAAAAAAAAAAAAAAAAAAAAAAAAAAAAAAAAAAAAAAAAAAAAAAAAAAAAAAAAAAAAAAAAAAAAAAAAAAAAAAAAAAAAAAAAAAAAAAAAAAAAAAAAAAAAAAAAAAAAAAAAAAAAAAAAAAAAAAAAAAAAAAAAAAAAAAAAAAAAAAAAAAAAAAAAAAAAAAAAAAAAAAAAAAAAAAAAAAAAAAAAAAAAAAAAAAAAAAAAAAAAAAAAAAAAAAAAAAAAAAAAAAAAAAAAAAAAAAAAAAAAAAAAAAAAAAAAAAAAAAAAAAAAAAAAAAAAAAAAAAAAAAAAAAAAAAAAAAAAAAAAAAAAAAAAAAAAAAAAAAAAAAAAAAAAAAAACGGGTGGAATCCAAAAAAAACATGGTCAATGAGCAGAGTAATAAGAGAGTTTTTTTGCTGAATTTCCAAGAGTGTCAAGTCGAAGATATTTTGAAGAACAAAGAAAGGAATCTGGTTTTCTATCCGCAACAAGTCCCACAGAATACTTAGTCTCATGAACATGTTTCCCGAACAATCTCCTTCAAACATCTTTTGAACGAGTTCCAGTATAAAACAAGAATCTATTACCATTATATTTGCGACATCGGAGTCATGACAGTTAAGCATCCCACCATAGCATAACTTGATTTCATTTATTAAAGAATTTACCTTCGAAAAACATCTTTCCAGTGTCTGTTGTGGTGGAGATTTTAAACGAACCAATAAGTCACGCATGTATTTCCTTTTCAACGCTTCATTTGCTTGAACATTACTATTGCCTTTGTGAAAAGGTCCAATAGAGACCTCCAGAGGGTCAAAACAGCTGGGATTTTGATCCCGGTATATTCTAGGAACCATGAAAATAGACGTTTGAGGTTGGTTGTCAAGATCCACATCAAAAAAACTCGCCATTGGACTCTGCTGACAAACATGTAATGGTATTTAAAATATAAAAAAATTGACCCATTATCATAACATAATTGTCAATATATACAGTTGATGTACGTATATAATATAAATCATATCATATGCTCACAAGAGTCCTTACGCTGAATATAATGATAAATAAATAAAAGCAGAAGAATAAAAAAGAACTCCCTGTATAAACATTATCAAACCTGCGTATGGTTTTCCAAACCCTAACTTTTAACACTACAATTTATTAATCTAGGAATAACTAATAAACAATGATACAAAATTTTTATAATAAAAAAAAAAAACATGGTCAATGAGCAGAGTAATAAGAGAGTTTTTTTGCTGAATTTCCAAGAGTGTCAAGTCGAAGATATTTTGAAGAACAAAGAAAGGAATCTGGTTTTCTATCCGCAACAAGTCCCACAGAATACTTAGTCTCATGAACATGTTTCCCGAACAATCTCCTTCAAACATCTTTTGAACGAGTTCCAGTATAAAACAAGAATCATTACCATTGTTATCAATTTTTAGTTTAGCTTTAAACGGGTGGAATCCAAAAAAAACATGGTCAATGAGCAGAGTAATAAGAGAGTTTTTTTGCTGAATTTCCAAGAGTGTCAAGTCGAAGATATTTTGAAGAACAAAGAAAGGAATCTGGTTTTCTATCCGCAACAAGTCCCACAGAATACTTAGTCTCATGAACATGTTTCCCGAACAATCTCCTTCAAACATCTTTTGAACGAGTTCCAGTATAAAACAAGAATCTATTACCATTATATTTGCGACATCGGAGTCATGACAGTTAAGCATCCCACCATAGCATAACTTGATTTCATTTATTAAAGAATTTACCTTCGAAAAACATCTTTCCAGTGTCTGTTGTGGTGGAGATTTTAAACGAACCAATAAGTCACGCATGTATTTCCTTTTCAACGCTTCATTTGCTTGAACATTACTATTGCCTTTGTGAAAAGGTCCAATAGAGACCTCCAGAGGGTCAAAACAGCTGGGATTTTGATCCCGGTATATTCTAGGAACCATGAAAATAGACGTTTGAGGTTGGTTGTCAAGATCCACATCAAAAAAACTCGCCATTGGACTCTGCTGACAAACATGTAATGGTATTTAAAATATAAAAAAATTGACCCATTATCATAACATAATTGTCAATATATACAGTTGATGTACGTATATAATATAAATCATATCATATGCTCACAAGAGTCCTTACGCTGAATATAATGATAAATAAATAAAAGCAGAAGAATAAAAAAGAACTCCCTGTATAAACATTATCAAACCTGCGTATGGTTTTCCAAACCCTAACTTTTAACACTACAATTTATTAATCTAGGAATAACTAATAAACAATGATACAAAATTTTTATAATAAAAAAAAAACGAAAATTGATAAATATGTACGGAGATATAAAAAAAATGCTCACCGGAGATAGATAGATATAGAGAAATAAGGATAGATAGATATAGAAATCGGATCTAGAATAAGGAGATAGATAAGAAAATACCGGATAGATAGATATAGAGAAATAAGGATAGATAGATATAGAAATAGGATAGATAGATATAGAGAAATAAGGATAGATAGATATAGAAATAGGATAGATAGATATAGAGAAATAAGGATAGATAGATATAGAAATAGGATAGATAGATATAGAGAAATAAGGAGATAGATAAAAAAATGGATAGATAGATATAGAGAAATAAGGATAGATAGATATAGAAATCGGATCTAGAATAAGGAGAGCTATCTGCGATATTAGCCGATGGTCTGGACCTCTAGGTTGTGCGTGTGTGTGGTGAAAAGATTAAAGTGATGGCAAAGGGTGAAAGGGGGAGAATCGAAGGGGTTCGAGAGGAGACTGATGAGTGATGGTTGGGTGGGGGTGGGTCGAGTACCGGAAAAAGGACTTAATGACCAAAATCATATATAGGAATTAGAAAAGTGGCTTTCGAACTAGTCTGCCAAAATAACCAAATGGACTAAGGGAGGTGATATTTGTATTACGAGTATTACTTTTTTCCTTTTATCTCAATCTATTAGTCTTAACAAGTTCTTTGACCCGGGCCAACTTAGCCGGGATCGACGCTTTGTCATGGAAATATACATACAACATTATTTAAAAGTTTGGACACTTAAAGTTACAATAAGGGGTAGAAAGTAAAAATATAGGTGGCAAAAACCAAAAGTTTGATGGTAAAAGTTAGAATTGGTGGCTGAAGTTCAAAAATTTAAAGTTATGTGGTAAAAAGTTAAGAATATAAAACTTTTGTGCCAAAAATAAACGAAATTAAAGTTATGTGATAAAAAGTAAATAAAACAAAACTTTTGTGCCAAAAATAAACGAAATTAAAGTTATGTGATAAAAAGTAAATAAAACAAAACTTTTGTGCCAAAAATAAACGAAATTAAAGTTATGTGATAAAAAGTAAATAAAACAAAACTTTTGTGCCAAAAATAAACGAAATTAAAGTTATGTGATAAAAAGTAAATAAAACAAAACTTTTGTGCCAAAAATAAACGAAATTAAAGTTATGTGATAAAAAGTAAATAAAACAAAACTTTTGTGCCAAAAATAAACGAAATTAAAGTTATGTGATAAAAAGTAAATAAAACAAAACTTTTGTGCCAAAAATAAACGAAATTAAAGTTATGTGATAAAAAGTAAATAAAACAAAACTTTTGTGCCAAAAATAAACGAAATTAAAGTTATGTGATAAAAAGTAAATAAAACAAAACTTTTGTGCCAAAAATAAACGAAATTAAAGTTATGTGATAAAAAGTAAATAAAACAAAACTTTTGTGCCAAAAATAAACGAAATTAAAGTTATGTGATAAAAAGTAAATAAAACAAAACTTTTGTGCCAAAAATAAACGAAATTAAAGTTATGTGATAAAAAGTAAAAAAAAAAACTTTTGTGCCAAAAATAAACAAATTAAAGTTATGTGTAAAAAGTAAAGAGAATGAAAATTTCGTGGCAAAAGTTAGAAAAAGAAAGTTTAAAAACTAAATAAAACAAAACTTTTGTGCCAAAAATAAAATAAATTAAAGTTATGTGGTAGAATTGTTGACAAAAGTTAGAAAAAACAAAAGTTATGTGGTAAAATGTAAGAGAATGAAACTTTCGTAGCAAAAGTTCGAAAAATAAAAGTATAAAAAGTAAATAAAACAAAACTTTTGTGCGAAAAGTAGAAGAAATAAAAGTGATGTGGCAAAAAGTAAAAGGGCGAAAACTTTAATAAATTTATGTGATAAAAAGTAAAGAGAATGAAACTTTCGTGGCAAAAGTTAGAAAAGAAAGTTTAAAAAGTAAATAAAACAAAAATATCGTGTCAAAAGTAAAAGAAATTAAAGTTATGTGACAAAAAGTAAAAGGTTAAAAGTTTTTGTGATCAAAAGTGAAGAGAATGAAACTTTCGTGGCAAAAGTTAGAAAAACGAAAGTTTAAAAACTAAATAAAACAAAACTTTTGTGCCAAAAATAAACGAAATTAAAGTTATGTGATAAAAAGTAAAAAGGTTAAAAGTTCGTGGCAAATGTGTGAAACAATCCAAGTTTTGTTGTTGTATCTTATGCATCCCTATTTGTACATTTAAGGACCAAATGTGAACAAAGCTAGAATTTGTTGGGGAAAACAAAAAATTCTTAAACTTTTGTGGTAACATTTAAAAAATGGAAAAGTTTACTGTAGTTTTTTGAACTTAAATTGTTATATTGTAATAATATCCGTATAATATATGTATCGACTATATACGATAAAAGAAGATTACTTTTTATTATACGGAAATACAATCTAAACATAATTATAATATGAATTATAAAACCTAATATAAATTGGACAAATATAATATCAATTAACATATACGGTTTAGTAAGTAGGTAAGTAACTAACATTCAATACTGTCTTTTATGAATTTCGGGTCTTAATACCACAACGGTGTATGCAATAGATTGTTATGTAAACAATTTTATCCCAATCAGGTTGAATTAAGTGGTTAATAGTTATGTTGAAATTTGAAATCATTACATACATGAGTAATACTTATTTTCATCTAAGTTGATTATCATTACATTTATGTTAACTGTTTAAATGATATTACTAAAATACATAAAAAAAAAAAATTAATCAAGAATGAATCGAAATTTGCTAGTTGTTTAAGGAGAGAAAGAAACAAAGGTTGATATCTTTTTTTTTTTCATTTTTAATTTTCTAAATTTGTTTTTAGTGAAAACCTAATGCAAAAAAATTATAAAAAAAACCCTACACATTTGTAAGTTTTTTTATACCTTACACATGTCTACACGTGTAAGTTGTATTTTTTAAAAACTTTATTTGATTTTTTTTGGAAGGGATTTGTGTTAAAAAAAATATAAAAAATAGTAAAAACAAGCAAAAATAAAAATAAAAAATGAACATTCTTTGCTCTTTCTTCTTAAGTTACCTTCTTTCTGAATTTTTATCCTATATATATAGTATTTTGCATTTTACGATTATGTAGACACATGGATTATCATCCATATACAATTATGTGAAGCTATAATCATATGTGCATCAATAGTCCTATGACCATATGAATGCAATTTCATTATATGTATGCATGTATTTTGTAAATAAATGTTTTAATGAGACAGATGATGATCAAATGTATACAGATAATCATATGAACATTTGTAAACAATTATATAGTTATACGAACATGTGTAAGTAATCATATACGAGTAGTAAATAATTTTAATTTAAAAACGATTTCCAAGGGTTCCTGCACTTTTTGGGTTCCTAATATATCTTTCGCTATCTTCAACTAAAAATGAACCTGAGAATCCGACTTTTTTTTAATGTACATTGTACAATATATCTATCTTATGTATGTATATACATGAACCATGAATATACCATATGGTGGACAACTATAAACACATTGCGTTAAGTTTCAAATTACAGTGTGTTTGGTCAGTTTTCTAATTTTCACACAAATTTTAGTTTTCAAATAAATATTTCACTATATCTTGATGCATATCAAAGAAAGTAAGAGTTCAATATCTAATTATCTATACACAAATGAAACAATACTTAAAATGCTACTTTTTAGTTTTTTAATTGAATATCACTTTCAGCTTCAAAAAACTGTCAGTCGCATACTTTCGCTCAAATCAATCGCATATTTTCTTACTTAAAACTTTGGCTATAAACACCTTTTTCGTGGATGCAATAGACGTTTACTTTATCTAATATTAAATAATTAGGATTTTCTTATTGGTACCTTGACACCGATGGTATGATACACTAGACTTACGTCATGTTCAGGTATAGTCATTTGTGTATGACTTGTGACACTAGATCCACTTGATACGTGACGAATTTTTTCATAAAAACTTTTGATTGTGTTTGATTATTTTTTCAAACAAAATAACTATATTTTGGTTATTGATTTGTCTATATAACTTTTGTTAGTTTTAGAATTTTGTTTTCTTTCCCAAATAAATAAATATGTTTTTATTCAAAACTTCATACGGTTTAAAGCTATATTAATAAGTGATATTTGTATCATCATAAGTGATATATTTACCACATATAAACATGAATTATACGGTATGTTAAAAGGTTTGTATATTGTGATAGTAGTTAAAAGGTTTGTATATTGTGATAGTATGTTAAAAGGTTTGTATATTGTGATAGTAGTTAAAAGGTTTGTATATTGTGATAGTAGATTAATAGAAAATAATGTACTTTCCATTATAGCTCAGTGGTTGAGCACCAATCATTCATGCTGGAGTTATCGAGTTCGAAACATGAGAAAGACATTTCAAGGAATTTCACAAAAAGAAGTCCTCCAGTGAAGCAAGTTTAAATCCTGCAGAGGGGTCAGAGTTTTATCCCAATTAAAATGTTGTGTTTTTAGGCGGTTTAGTTGGGGGTTTCCCCTCCTATTAGGTATCGGAGGTGAGGGGGCTCTAGCACGGACCCGGTTAAAATAACGTATGATAGACCCTCCATTGCGAGTAATCCACATCTTTCAAAATAAAATAAAATAATGATACCATTATTTTATTTTATTTTCATAAGGTCTAAAGTCTAAATGATACAATAATAGAAGGATAATATTAAAAAAAATATTTCTACCGATTGTACTAAGGTTACTTTTGGAGGTAAAATAATACTCCACCGTTAATATTACGCAACTCGGTTACCGGTTATCTGGTAGTATATTATTTGGTGCATATATATGTATATATAGAGAGAGTTTCCTTATTCTGAGAACCATTTTTTTTCAAGAACATTTAAGAACTCTCAAATTATGTATTGGATCACATGTTTTTTTTGTTCATTCACATGTGAAATGATATAAAAAAGTATGTTGTAGAAGAAACTTTTTTAAAAAACCTTCAAAATAGCATTTTGTGAACTTGTGAATGAATATGTTCACGTTTTCGTTTACATGTGAACAAACGGCTATATATAAGGTTTTGAAAAAAAATTTCTTCTGCAACATATATTTTTATAACATATCACATATGAATGAACGAAAAAAACTTGTGATCCAATACATAATTTAAGAGTTCTCAAGGTTCTTACAAAAAAATGGGTTCTCAAAATAAGGGTAAGAGAATAGTTCAAAAAACAAAGATGCTTCTCTAGGTACGCCATGAGCTCTTTTTGTCGAGTAAGAGAATCATTAAGAGCCTGCATTATCAGAGCAAGAAAGGTTAAAAAGTAGTCATCAGCTCACAAAATTTAGCTTCAAATCAGCAAGTGGTCTGTCTACAGTGTTTACATTTACTACATTGCATGATCCAAAAAGAAAAAGACCAGATGGAAAATTTTAACGCTTTTATCAAATTCATCAACGAAATGGCCTTGTGGGAATATATTACTACCTACATGTTAAGAGTTACTCTGTATGTACGTTATTATTTCCTTAAAACTGTAGTGTCTTGAATATATTACTACCTACATGTTAATGAATTTGTTCGTTTTGTACTACAATTAATAGCTCAGCGTTTTAACAAATTACTGTAGCATTTATCATAGATACGGGTATGTTCCTGTAGCCGTGCATCGCAAACAGGTCACAACTTTTTTGGTAATATATAAAGTACAAGGTCCCAACCTTTTGGTGTATATATATGTATGTATCATACGATACAATTTTCTAATAGACTCAAGTATACACATCCATGAAAAGCTTATTCGTGACTCAAGTATACACATCCATATACACAACCTAACGGCTAACCGTACAACTTCAAACCCTAAACTAAAGCTTAAATTCTAATCAAAAATGATTTCACATGTATAATGTTAAAAATCAATGCAAAATCATTTATGATTTTATGCATAGATTTTAGAAAAGTTGCATTCTAAAACCCTAAAAGCTAAACCCTTGGGGGCTAAAAGCTAATCCGAGGGGGAAGTGTGATTACGGGGGCCTGCGGCCCGCGCTTTAGTTTATGGTTTGAAGTCGTAGGGTACGACTTCAAACCCTAAACTAAAGCTTAATTGCTAATCAAAAATGATTTCACATGTATAATGTTAAAAATCAATGCAAAGTCATTTTTGATTTTATGCATACATTTTAGAAAAGTTGCATTCTAAAACCCTAAAAGCTAAACCCTTGGGGGCTAAAAGCTAATCCGAGGGGGAAGTGTGATTACGGGGGCCTGCAACCCGCGCTTTAGTTTATGGTTTGAAGTCGTAGGGTACGACTTCAAACCCTAAACTAAAGCTTAATTTCTAATCAAAAATGATTTCACATGTATAATGTTAAAAATCAATGCAAAATCATTTTTGATTTTATGCATAAATTTTAGAAAAGTTGCGTTCAAAAACCCTAAAAGCTAAACCCTTGGGGGCTAAAAGCTAATCCGAGGGGGAAGTGTGATTACGGGGGCCTGCAACCCGCGCTTTAGTTTATGGTTTGAAGTCGTAGGGTACGACTTCAAACCCTAAAAGCTAAACCCTTGGGGGCTAAAAGCTAATCCGAGGGGGAAGTGTGATTACGGGGGCCTGCAGCCGCGCTTTAGTTTAGGGTTTGAAGTCGTAGGGTCAACTTCAAACCCTAAACTAAAGTTAAACTAAACTAAAGCTTAATTGCTAATCAAATTTGATTTCACATGTATAATGTTAAAAATCTATGCAAAATCATTTTTGATTTTATGCATACATTTTAGAAAAGTTGCATTCTAAAACCCTAAAAGCTAAACCCTTGGGGGCTAGAAGCTAATCCGAGGGGGAAGTGTGATCACGGGGGCCTTCGGCCCCGCGCTTTAGTTTAGGGTTTGAATTCGAAGGGTTAGCCTAACGGCTAACCCTACGACTTCAAACCCTAAACTAAAGCTTAATTGCTAATCAAATTTGATTTCACATGTATAATGTTAAAAATCTATGCAAAATCATTTTTGATTTTATGCATACATTTTAGAAAAGTTGCATTCTAAAACCCTAAAAGCTAAACCCTTGGGGCTAAAAGCTAATCCGTGGGGGAAGTGTGATCACGGGCGGCTAACCCTACGACTTCAAACCCTAAACTAAAGCTTAATTGCTAATAAAATTTGAATTCACATGTATAATGTTAAAATCTATGCAAAATCATTTTTGATTTTATGCATACATTTTAGAAAAGTTGCATTCTAAAACCCTAAAATCTAAACCCTTGGGGGCTAAAAGCTAACCCGAGGGGGAAGTGTGATCACGGTTAGGCTAACCCTACGACTTCAAACCCTAAACTAAAGCTTAATTGCTAATCGAATTTGATTTCACATGTATAATGTTAAAAATCTATGCAAAATCATTTTTGATTTTATGCATACATTTTAGAAAAGTTGCATTCTAAAACCCTAAAATCTAAACCCTTGGGGAGCTAAAAGTGAATCCGAGGGGGATATGTGATCACGGGGGCCTTCGGCCCCGTGCTTTAGTTTAGGGTTTGAAGTCGTAAGGTTAGCCTAACGGCTAACCCTCGACCTTCAAACCCTAAACCCTATAGCGGGATTTAGTAGGGGAGGGACGTGGAATGTCAAATTTGATTCGGAGGGGGAGGGACGCATTCTAAAACCCTAAAAAGGACACCTTTTGATTTTGAATAGGTTAGTAATATGGAACTCATTTGTTTTGTCTCAATGTGTGCACAAAATCAAATTTGATTTTGTATAGGTTTTTGAAACCGTATGCGTAAAATCAATTTTGATTTTGTGTAGGTTTCTTGGTATGGGTAAAATTTGTTTTGTCTAATTGTATGCATAAAATCAAATTTGATTTTGTATAGCTTTTTCACACTGTATGCGTAAAATCAATTTTGATTTTGAATGGTTTAGTGATATGGAACTCATTTGTTTTGTCTCAATGTGTGCACAAAATCAAATTTGATTTTGTATAGGTTTTTGAAACCGTATGCGTAAAATCAATTTTGATTTTGAATAGGTTAGTGATATGGAACTCATTTGTTTTGTCTCAATGTGTGCTCAAGATCAAATTTGATTTTGTATAGGTTTTTAAACACTGTATGCGTAAAATCAATTTTGATTTTGAATGGTTTAGTGATATGGAACTCATTTGTTTTGTCTCAATGTGTGCACAAAATCAATTTTGATTTTGAATAGGTTAGTGATATGGAACTCATTTGTTTTGTCTCAATGTGTGCTCAAGATCAAATTTGATTTTGTATAGGTTAGTGATATGGAACTCATTTGTTTTGTCTCAATGTGTGCTCAAAATCATTTTTGATTTTGAATAAGTTTCATTGTATGGAACTTTTGTTTTGTCTCAATGTGTGCACAAAATCAAATTTGATTTTGTATAAGTTTGACACCATATGCATAAAATCAAATTTGATTTTGTATAGGTTTTTGAAACCGTATGCATAAAATCAACTTTGATTTTGAATAGGTTTCTTGATATGGAACTCATTTGTTTTGTCTAAATTCTCTATACATAATCAACTTTGATTCTATACATAAAGTTGTAAAAACTGAAATCACTAAAAATATCAACACATAATCAAATTTGATTATAGACATATAGTCACAAACACACAGGTAACTAAAAACTCAATACATAATCAAATTTGATTGTGTATAAGTTTGACACATATGCACAAAATCAAATTTGATTTTGTATAAGTTTGACACCATATGCATAAAATCAAATTTGATTTTTTATAGGTTTTTGAAACCGTATGCGTAAAATCAATTTTGATTTTGTATAGGTTTCTTGGTATGCTAAAATCATTTGTTTTGTATAATTTGCACTATGCATAAAATCAAATTTGATTTTGTATAAGTTTGACACCATATGCATAAAATCAAATTTGATTGTAGACATATAGTCACAAACACACATGTAACTATAAACTCAATACAAAATCAAATTTGATTTGTATAAGTTACAATACATAAAATCAAATTTGATTGCACAAACAAAGTTACAAAACACAAATTTAACAAATTCAAATTTTAGAATAGATCTATGTACAATCAAGTATGATTGGCTGTACAATCAGTAAATACGTATATAATCAAATTTGATTTATGGTTAGTGATATGGAACTCATTTGTTTTGTCTCAATGTGTGCACAAAATCAAATTTGATTTTGTATAGGTTTTTGAAACCGTATGCGTAAAATCAATTTTGATTTTGAATAGTTTAGTGATATGGAACTCATTTGTTTTGTCTCAATGTGTGCTCAAGATCAAATTTGATTTTGAATAGGTTAGTGATATGGAACTCATTTGTTTTGTCTCAATGTGTGCTCAAGATCAAATTTGATTTTGAATAGGTTAGTGATATGGAACTCATTTGTTTTGTCTCAATGTGTGCTCAAGATCAAATTTGATTTTGAATGGGTTTAGTGATATGGAACTCATTTGTTTTGTCTCAATGTGTGCACAAAATCAAATTTGATTTTGTATAGGTTTTTGAAACCGTATGCGTAAAATCAATTTTGATTTTGTGTAGGTTTTTGTGTATGCGTAAAATCAATTTTGATTTTTAATAGGTTTCATTTTATGGAACTCATTTGTTTTGTCTCAATGTGTGCACAAAATTAAATTTGATTTTGAATAGGTTTATTTGTATGGAACTCATTTGTTTTGTCTCAATGTGTGCACAAAATCAAATTTGATTTTGTATAAGTTTGACACCATATGCATAAAATCAAATTTGATTTTGTATAGCTTTTTCACACTGTATGCGTAAAATCAATTTTGATTTTGAATAGGTTAGTGATATGGAACTCATTTGTTTTGTCTCAATGTGTGCTCAAGATCAAATTTGATTTTGTATAGGTTTTTAAAACCGTATGCGTAAAATCAATTTTGATTTTGTATAGCTTTTTCACACTGTATGCGTAAAATCAATTTTGATTTTGAATGGTTTAGTGATATGGAACTCATTTGTTTTGTCTCAATGTGTGCTCAAGATCAAATTTGATTTTGTATAGGTTTTTAAAACCGTATGCGTAAAATCAATTTTGATTTTGTGTAGGTTTCTTGCTATGGAACTCATTTGTTTTGTCTCACTGTATGCGTAAAATCAATTTTGATTTTGAATGGTTTAGTGATATGGAACTCATTTGTTTTGTCTCAATGTGTGCACAAAATCAAATTTGATTTTGTATAGGTTTCTTGATATGGAACTCATTTGTTTTGTGTAAATGTATGCATAAAATCAAATTTGATTTTGTATAGCTTTTTACACTGTATGCGTAAAATCAATTTTGATTTTGAATAGGTTAGTGATATGGAACTCATTTGTTTTGTCTCAATGTGTGCACAAAATCAAATTTGATTTTGTATAGGTTTTTGAAACCGTATGCGTAAAATCAATTTTGATCTTGTTTAGGTTTCTTTCTATGGAACTCATTTGTTTTGTGTAAATGTATGCATAAAATCAAATTTGATTTTGTATAGCTTTTTCACACTGTATGCGTAAAATCAATTTTGATTTTGAATGGTTTAGTGATATGGAACTCATTTGTTTTGTCTCAATGTGTGCACAAAATCAAATTTGATTTTGTATAGGTTTTTGAAACCGTATGCGTAAAATCAATTTTGATCTTGTTTAGGTTTCTTTCTATGGAACTCATTTGTTTTGTGTAAATGTATGCATAAAATCAAATATGATTTTGTATAACTTTTTACACTGTATGCCTAAAATCATTTTTGATTTTGAATAAGTTTCATTGTATGGAACTTTTGTTTTGTCTCAATGTGTGCACAAAATCAAATTTGATTTTGTATAAGTTTGACACCATATGCATAAAATCAAATTTGATTTTGAATAGGTTTCTTGATATGGAACTCATTTGTTTTGTCTAAATTCTCTATACATAATCAACTTTGATTCTATACATAAAGTTGTAAAAACTGAAATCACTAAAAATATCAACACATAATCAAATTTGATTGTAGACATATAGTCACAAACACACAGGTAACTATAAACTCAATACAAAATCAAATTTGATTGTACAAACAAAGTTACAAAATCAAAATCTCTAAAATCTCTATTCATAATCAAATTTGATTCTAGACATAAAGTTGCAAAAATAGAAATCACTAAAATATCAACACATAATCAAATTTGATTATAGACATATAGTCACAAACACACAGGTAACTAAAAACTCAATACATAATCAAATTTGATTGCACAAACAAAGTTACAAAACACAAATTTAACAAATTCAAATTTTAGAATAGATCTATGTACAATCAAGTATGATTGGCTGTACAATCAGTAAATACGTATATAATCAAATTTGATTTAGTATATACATTTTGGTTTAGACATTTCATCAAACATTTTGTGGTGGTGGTGGCGGCGGTCGGATATGGTGGTGGTGGTGGTAGTCACCGTCCAAGGAGGAGAAGGGAGGGAGGGAGTGTGTGTTTGTGTGTGTATCCATCAGGAGGAGGAAGGGGAAAAGAAAGTTTTTTTTTTGTTAAGCAAATTTACATATATGCCCCTCCGTGTTTTTTTTTTTAATTAAGGCATAAGTTTCAATCCTAGCCATTGATTGAGATGATCAAATGACTAGGATTTGGTCCTTGGGTTTCATGAAAAATTAAGGATTCAAATGAACATTTACCTATATATATATATATATATGTAATATATATAAAGATAAAATTAGGGAAAATTTCATTACATACCCCTGTGGTTTGCCATATTATCAAGTTTCACCCCTCTAGTTTTTTTGTATCATTAGATACCCATATGGTGACTTTTCGTGTCATTACATACCCCTGCCTCAAACGTCCGTTAGTGTGGCTCCGTCAAAGCTCTCATGTGCACTGCACATGAGGGTAATTTCGTCTTTTTACCATCTTCTTCCCAAAACTCCTTTTTCCCTTTCATTTTCCAGATCTTCTAACATTCTAAGCTAAAACAATTCTTCCCACCACATTTCTTTCCAAAACCATGATATATCTATATGTACAATCAATATCAATATACATAATACACATATCAATTTTCTCAAATCTGATAATACACATATATATATTTGGGGGAATATATACATACATCTTTCTGGCAATCTTCAATACCTTCAAGCAATAATGAATTATTCATCTTTTTAAAGGCATTCATATATATACATAAACGTATATATATGTATATATATACATAAACGAATCAATTGTTGTATTAATTGTTGCAACATCAAAACCGAATCAATATATATATCTATCTATACATATATCTATATATACCATTATTGGTAAGAATATGAAGAGCAACGAGACTATCACCAGGCTGAGCTTGCTTAACTAAACTCCACGTTTTCCGGTGAGAACTTGAGTTTTCCGGCGAGAACTTGAGTTTTCCGGCGAGTCGAGATCGTGAAATCTTTTAGTGAGGATTTGTGCGGAATCTGTTTTTGAGTATCTTGGTACAAATTTCAAGTCGTAACTCGAATAAACAACAAAGTTATCGAAGCTTTAATTTTTCCGGCGAATCTCCATGTTTTCCGGCGATCCTCAAATCTGAAATTTTTGGTGAGGGAATGTTCGGAAACTGATTGTGAGTATTTTGGTGTTGGTTTCGAGTTCTAATTTAAAGAAACGAAGAAGTAATCGGCGTTTGTCTGTTGTTAAGAACATCAATATATGTTCTAAGCCTATAACGATCTGAGTTTGTGATAGAGAATGGCGGCCACCAGATCCCCCACCACCAGTCGGCGGTTAAAGAACCCCCACCGCCACCAGTTGTGGTGGTTGTTTTCCGGCGGCATCTGGGTGTGTAATGATACAAAAAAACTAGAGGGGTGAAACTTGATAATATGGCAAACCACAGGGGTATGTAATGACACGAAAAGTCACCATATGGGTATCTAATGATACAAAAAAACTAGAGGGGTGAAACTTGATAATATGGCAAACCACAGGGGTATGTAATGACACGAAAAGTCACCATATGGGTATCTAATGATACAAAAAAACTAGAGGGGTGAAACTTGATAATATGGCAAACCACAGGGGTATGTAATGACACGAAAAGTCACCATATGGGTATCTAATGATACAAAAAAACTAGAGGGGTGAAACTTGATAATATGGCAAACCACAGGGGTATGTAATGACACGAAAAGTCACCATATGGGTATCTAATGATACAAAAAAACTAGAGGGGTGAAACTTGATAATATGGCAAACCACAGGGGTATGTAATGACACGAAAAGTCACCATATGGGTATCTAATGATACAAAAAAACTAGAGGGGTGAAACTTGATAATATGGCAAACCACAGGGGTATGTAATGACACGAAAAGTCACCATATGGGTATCTAATGATACAAAAAAACTAGAGGGGTGAAACTTGATAATATGGCAAACCACAGGGGTATGTAATGAAATTTTTTTTTTTAAGGGGAAAAGAAAGTTTTTTTTTTGTTAAGCAAATTTACATATATGCCCCTCCGTGTTTTTTTTTTTAATTAAGGCATAAGTTTCAATCCTAGCCATTGATTGAGATGATCAAATGACTAGGATTTGGACCTTGGATTTCATGAAAAATTAAGGATTCAAATGAACATTTACCTATATATATATATATAGATAATATTATATATATATAATTATATAATATATATATTAATTCGGAATGAATTTTTTTATGAAATTTCTGGATTTGAGAAATTGATATATGTATTTATTTATTTATATATAGATTTTGAGTGTATAGATTTCTAATGGTTTTGGAAAATGTTTTAAGGAAGAAATGTTTTAGTTTGAATGTAAACTAAAACATTTCTTTGAAAGGGATCTGGAATGTTAGAAGATCTGGAAAATGAAAGGGAAAAAGGAGTTTTGGGAAGAAGATGGTAAAAAGACGAAATTACCCTCATGTGCAGTGCACATGAGAGCTTTGACGGAGCCACACTAACGGACGTTTGAGGCAGGGGTATGTAATGACACGAAAAGTCACCATATGGGTATCTAATGATACAAAAAAACTAGAGGGGTGAAACTTGATAATATGGCAAACCACAGGGGTATGTAATGAAATTTTTTTTTTTTTGTTAAGGGGAAAAGAAAGTTTTTTTTTTGTTAAGCAAATTTACATATATGCCCCTCCGTGTTTTTTTTTTAATTAAGGCATAAGTTTCAATCCTAGCCATTGATTGAGATGATCAAATGACTAGGATTTGAACCTTGGATTTCATGAAAAATTAAGGATTCAAATGAACATTTACCTATATATATATATATATAAAGATAAAGATTATAAAGATAAAGATGAAAGACTTCCTATTCAGCTTTTTCCAAATTTTACACCAAAACAGCCAAACGGGCCAAATGACCAAACTTGGATTACTAAGCTAATCTCTGCTACATTATAGCCAAACGCCATCACATTTATATCAAAATTTGCAGGAACCACAAGGTCAGTTCTGGCCATATACATAACCAAATACTTTTGACCAAAACAAACATGGATGTAATTAATCAAAAAGGGACATACTAGTAGTATTAAAAAACAGCTATGATTCATAAAGAAAATGCAACCAACAAGATTATACACGCCCCCTCTTAAGAACATTCTTCCAAGCCATTTGCCCAGTTTCACCACTCAAGTTCACGGCACCATTAACAACTAAAACAATAAGCAACAAAGAAGTAACATGGGAGATATCCTTACCAATCATCGTTCCAGTTTATATACCAAAACAGTAATAGTCTAATATAACTTATAAGTTCAAATACATAGGAACAGAAAACGATAGCTTATAAGTTCAAATACATAGAAGCAGAAAACAACACACATGTATTGAACTATATTATACCTTTGCTTCATAATAAAAAATCAAAATAAAACTTCAATTGATTATTGTCCATAAAAATTGATTCAACTATATTAAACCAACAGTAGATTAAGCAGACATATGGTTTGGTTTGAACGGTAGCAAGTGCAAAGAGGAGAATTCCAGCAACTAGAGGAGTCCCATTCCATGGACTGATGAAATTCAACAACTTTTTAGTTTATTTTTGCATGTCCCAAGCCCGAATAAAGAAGGGGGTTTGTTAGGCCCCAAAAATTGGTCCCACCTAGGATCATCAAAGAGTTTAAGCCAACCCCGATTATTTGCCCACTTGTAGTAATTATCTAATTGTTGAAACACCCGTTGATACATGAACGTTCTGCAGACAACTCCACGGCACATGCCTTTGATCATTTTTGCAGCTTTTTCATTTGAACCTCTGTTGACAATGACTCCTGACTCAACCAACTTGACAACATCCCATGTACTATCGACTAACATATCCAAGGCAACAACAAATGATGTGAAGTAATGACCATCCACATTAGGATAAGATTGTTCGTATGCGATTAGGTTCCACAAAACTAGCTCAGTCGTGTCATTAATGGTCAATACTGGCATTCTAAGAGTTGGCTTCCCGAAAACCCCGAATAATTCATATTCAATGGCCATTGCCATACTTCTACCTTGATTTGGCTTAAACATCAACCCTGCCCTATCCAATTCTACAACTGAATGAGATATTGCTTTTGGTAAACCATATTCTGCCAACAAATCAGGCCGACAAGATTTGTGCAGAATATCAAGGATGTGTTTATAATTGCACACATCATTACCATTGTTATCAATTTTTAGTTTAGCTTTAAACGGGTGGAATCCAAAAAAAACATGGATGTAATTAATCAAAAAGGGACATACTAGTAGTATTAAAAAACAGCTATGATTCATAAAGAAAATGCAACCAACAAGATTATACACGCTCCCTCTTAAGAACATTCTTCCAAGCCATTTGCCCAGTTTCACCACTCAAGTTCACGGCACCATTAACAACTAAAACAATAAGCAACAAAGAAGTAACATGGGAGATATCCTTACCAATCATCGTTCCAGTTTATATACCAAAACAGTAATAGTCTAATATAACTTATAAGTTCAAATACATAGGAACAGAAAACGATAGCTTATAAGTTCAAATACATAGAAGCAGAAAACATAGCTTATAAGTTCATATACATAGGAACAGAAAACAATAGCTTATAAGTTCAAATACATAGAACAGAAAACATACTTATAAGTTCATATACATAGGAACAGAAAACAATAGCTTATAAGTTCAAATACATAGGAACAGAAAACATACTTATAAGTTCAATACATAGGAACAGAAAACATAGCTTATAAGTTCAAATACATAGGAACAGAAAACAATAGCTTATAAGTTCAAATACATAGAACAGAAAACATACTTATAAGTTCAATACATAGAACAGAAAACATACTTATAAGTTCAATACATAGGAACAGAAAACAATAGCTTATAAGTTCAAATACATAGGAACAGAAAACATACTTATAAGTTCAATACATAGGAACAGAAAACATAGCTTATAAGTTCAAATACATAGGAACAGAAAACAATAGCTTATAAGTTCAAATACATAGAACAGAAAACATACTTATAAGTTCATATACATAGGAACAGAAAACAATAGCTTATAAGTTCAAATACATAGAACAGAAAACATACTTATAAGTTCAATACATAGAACAGAAAACATACTTATAAGTTCAATACATAGGAACAGAAAACATAGCTTATAAGTTCAAATACATAGGAACAGAAAACAATAGCTTATAAGTTCAAATACATAGGAACAGAAAACAATAGCTTATAAGTTCAAATACATAGAACAGAAAACATACTTATAAGTTCAATACATAGGAACAGAAAACAATAGCTTATAAGTTCAAATACATAGAACAGAAAACATACTTATAAGTTCATATACATAGGAACAGAAAACAATAGCTTATAAGTTCAAATACATAGGAACAGAAAACATACTTATAAGTTCAATACATAGGAACAGAAAACATAGCTTATAAGTTCAAATACATAGGAACAGAAAACAATACTTATAAGTTCAAATACATAGGAACAGAAAACGATAGCTTATAAGTTCAAATACATAGAAGCAGAAAACAACACACATGTATTGAACTATATTATACCTTTGCTTCATAATAAAAAATCAAAATAAAACTTCAATTGATTATTGTCCATAAAAATTGATTCAACTATATTAAACCAACAGTAGATTAAGCAGACATATGGTTTGGTTTGAACGGTAGCAAGTGCAAAGAGGAGAATTCCAGCAACTAGAGGAGTCCCATTCCATGGACTGATGAAATTCAACAACTTTTTAGTTTATTTTTGCATGTCCCAAGCCCGAATAAAGAAGGGGGTTTGTTAGGCCCCAAAAATTGGTCCCACCTAGGATCATCAAAGAGTTTAAGCCAACCCCGATTATTTGCCCACTTGTAGTAATTATCTAATTGTTGAAACACCCGTTGATACATGAACGTTCTGCAGACAACTCCACGGCACATGCCTTTGATCATTTTTGCAGCTTTTTCATTTGAACCTCTGTTGACAATGACTCCTGACTCAACCAACTTGACAACATCCCATGTACTATCGACTAACATATCCAAGGCAACAACAAATGATGTGAAGTAATGACCATCCACATTAGGATAAGATTGTTCGTATGCGATTAGGTTCCACAAAACTAGCTCAGTCGTGTCATTAATGGTCAATACTGGCATTCTAAGAGTTGGCTTCCCGAAAACCCCGAATAATTCATATTCAATGGCCATTGCCATACTTCTACCTTGATTTGGCTTAAACATCAACCCTGCCCTATCCAATTCTACAACTGAATGAGATATTGCTTTTGGTAAACCATATTCTGCCAACAAATCAGGCCGACAAGATTTGTGCAGAATATCAAGGATGTGTTTATAATTGCACACATCATTACCATTGTTATCAATTTTTAGTTTAGCTTTAAACGGGTGGAATCCAAAAAAAACATGGTCAATGAGCAGAGTAATAAGAGAGTTTTTTTGCTGAATTTCCAAGAGTGTCAAGTCGAAGATATTTTGAAGAACAAAGAAAGGAATCTGGTTTTCTATCCGCAACAAGTCCCACAGAATACTTAGTCTCATGAACATGTTTCCCGAACAATCTCCTTCAAACATCTTTTGAACGAGTTCCAGTATAAAACAAGAATCTATTACCATTATATTTGCGACATCGGAGTCATGACAGTTAAGCATCCCACCATAGCATAACTTGATTTCATTTATTAAAGAATTTACCTTCGAAAAACATCTTTCCAGTGTCTGTTGTGGTGGAGATTTTAAACGAACCAATAAGTCACGCATGTATTTCCTTTTCAACGCTTCATTTGCTTGAACATTACTATTGCCTTTGTGAAAAGGTCCAATAGAGACCTCCAGAGGGTCAAAACAGCTGGGATTTTGATCCCGGTATATTCTAGGAACCATGAAAATAGACGTTTGAGGTTGGTTGTCAAGATCCACATCAAAAAAACTCGCCATTGGACTCTGCTGACAAACATGTAATGGTATTTAAAATATAAAAAAATTGACCCATTATCATAACATAATTGTCAATATATATAGTTGGTGCACGTATCATAACATAGTTGTCAATATATACAGTTGATGTACGTATATAATATAAATCATATCATATGCTCACAAGAGTCCTTACGCTGAATATAATGATAAATAAATAAAAGCAGAAGAATAAAAAAGAACTCCCTGTATAAACATTATCAAACCTGCGTATGGTTTTCCAAACCCTAACTTTTAACACTACAATTTATTAATCTAGGAATAACTAATAAACAATGATACAAAATTTTTATAATAAAAAAAAAAACGAAAATTGATAAATATGTACGGAGATATAAAAAAAATGCTCACCGGAGATAGATAGATATAGAGAAATAAGGATAGATAGATATAGAAATCGGATCTAGAATAAGGAGAGCTATCTGCGATATTAGCCGATGGTCTGGACCTCTAGGTTGTGCGTGTGTGTGGTGAAAAGATTAAAGTGATGGCAAAGGGTGAAAGGGGGAGAATCGAAGGGGTTCGAGAGGAGACTGATGAGTGATGGTTGGGTGGGGGTGGGGGTGGGTCGAGTACCGGAAAAAGGACTTAATGACCAAAATCATATATAGGAATTAGAAAAGTGGCTTTCGAACTAGTCTGCCAAAATAACCAAATGGACTAAGGGAGGTGATATTTGTATTACGAGTATTACTTTTTTCCTTTTATCTCAATCTATTAGTCTTAACAAGTTCTTTGACCCGGGCCAACTTAGCCGGGATCGACGCTTTGTCATGGAAATATACATACAACATTATTTAAAAGTTTGGACACTTAAAGTTACAATAAGGGGTAGAAAGTAAAAATATAGGTGACAAAAACCAAAAGTTTGATGGTAAAAGTTAGAATTGGTGGCTAAAGTTCAAAAATTTAAAGTTATGTGGTAAAAAGTTAAGAATATGAAACTATGTTGACAAAAGGGAAAAAATCCAAAAGTTGTGAAAAAAAAATCCAAAAGTTTCGTAACAAAAGTTACAAATTTAAAAGTTATGTGACTAAAATTCAAAGTTATATAGTAAAAAGTAAAAAAAATGAAACTTTGGTGACCGAACTTGAAATACTTAAAGCTATGTGGTAAAAAGTTAAGAAAATAAAACTTCGTTGACAAAAGTTAAAAATCCAAAAGCTATGTGGTAAAAAGTAAAGAAAATGAAACATTCGTGTTGAAAGTTAGAAAAAAAAGTATAAAGAATTGAAAGTTATGTGCAAAAAAAAGATAAAATGAAGCTTTCTTGACAAAAATTAAAAAATCGAAAGTTATGTGGTAGAATTGTTGACAAAAGTTAGAAAAAACAAAAGTTATGTGGTAAAATGTAAGAGAATGAAACTTTCGTAGCAAAAGTTCGAAAAATAAAAGTATAAAAAGTAAATAAAACAAAACTTTTGTGCGAAAAGTAGAAGAAATTAAAGTTATGTGGTAAAAAGTTAAGAAATAAAACTTCGTTGACAAAAGTTAAAAATCCAAAAGTTATGTGAAAAGTAAAAATAAAATTTGTGACAAAAGTTCAAATACTTAAAGTTATGTGGTAAAAAGTTAAGAAAATAAAACTTCGTTGACAAAAGTTAAAAATCCAAAAGTTATGTGGTAAAAAGTAAAAATCAAAAGTTTCGTGACAAAAGTTACAAATTTAAAAGTTATGTGACTAAAATTCAAAGTTATATAGTAAAAAGTAAAAAAAATGAAACTTTGGTGACCGAACTTGAAATACTTAAAGCTATGTGGTAAAAAGTTAAGAAAATAAAACTTCGTTGACAAAAGTTAAAAATCCAAAAGCTATGTGGTAAAAAGTAAAGAAAATGAAACTTTCGTGGCAAAAGTTAAAAAAGAAAGTTTAAAAAGTAAATAAAACAAAACTTTTGTGCCAAAAATAAACGAAATTAAAGTTATGTGATAAAAAGTTAAGAAAATAAAACTTCGTTGACAAAAGTTAAAAATCCAAAAGTTATGTGGTAGAAATTGTTGACAAAAGTTAGAAAAAACAAAAGTTATGTGGTAAAATGTAAGAGAATGAAACTTTCGTAGCAAAAGTTCGAAAAATAAAAGTATAAAAAGTAAATAAAACAAAACTTTTGTGCGAAAAGTAGAAGAAATAAAAGTATAAAAAGTAAATAAAACAAAACTTTTGTGCGAAAAGTAGAAGAAATAAAAGTGATGTGGCAAAAAGTAAAAGGGCGAAAACTTTAATAAATTTATGTGATAAAAAGTAAAGAGAATGAAACTTTCGTGGCAAAAGTTTGAAAAATAAAAGTATAAAAAGTAAATAAAACAAAACTTTTGTGCAAAAATAAAGAGATGAAACTTTCGTGGCAAAAGTTAAAAAAGAAAGTTTAAAAAGTAAATAAAACAAAACTTTTGTGCCAAAAATAAACGAAATTAAAGTTATGTGATAAAAAGTAAAGAGGATGAAACTTTCGTGGCAAAAGTTAAAAAAGAAAGTTTAAAAACTAAATAAAACAAAACTTTTGTGCCAAAAATAAACGAAATTAAAGTTATGTGATAAAAAGTAAAAAGGTTAAAAGTTCGTGGCAAATGTGTGAAACAATCCAAGTTTTGTTGTTGTATCTTATGCATCCCTATTTGTACATTTAAGGACCAAATGTGAACAAAGCTAGAATTTGTTGGGGAAAACAAAAAATTCTTAAACTTTTGTGGTAACATTTAAAAAATGGAAAAGTTTACTGTAGTTTTTTGAACTTAAATTGTTATATTGTAATAATATCCGTATAATATATGTATCGACTATATACGATAAAAGAAGATTACTTTTTATTATACGAAAATACAATCTAAACATAATTATAATATGAATTATAAAACCTAATATAAATTGGACAAATATAATATCAATTAACATATACGGTTTAGTAAGTAGGTAAGTAACTAACATTCAATACTGTCTTTTATGAATTTCGGGTCTTAATACCACAACGGTGTATGCAATAGATTGTTATGTAAACAATTTTATCCCAATCAGGTTGAATTAAGTGGTTAATAGTTATGTTGAAATTTGAAATCATTACATACATGAGTAATACTTATTTTCATCTAAGTTGATTATCATTACATTTATGTTAACTGTTTAAATGATATTACTAAAATACATAAAAAAAAAAAATTAATCAAGAATGAATCGAAATTTGCTAGTTGTTTAAGGAGAGAAAGAAACAAAGGTTGATATCTTTTTTTTTTTTCATTTTTAATTTTCTAAATTTGTTTTTAGTGAAAACCTAATGCAAAAAAATTATAAAAAAAACCCTACACATTTGTAAGTTTTTTTATACCTTACACATGTCTACACGTGTAAGTTGTATTTTTTAAAAACTTTATTTGATTTTTTTTGGAAGGGATTTGTGTTAAAAAAATATAAAAAATAGTAAAAACAAGCAAAAATAAAAATAAAAAATGAACATTCTTTGCTCTTTCTTCTTAAGTTACCTTCTTTCTGAATTTTTATCCTATATATATAGTATTTTGCATTTTACGATTATGTAGACACATGGATTATCATCCATATACAATTATGTGAAGCTATAATCATATGTGCATCAATAGTCCTATGACCATATGAATGCAATTTCATTATATGTATGCAAGTATTTTGTAAATAAATGTTTTAATGAGACAGATGATGATCAAATGTATACAGATAATCATATGAACATTTGTAAACAATTATATAGTTATACGAACATGTGTAAGTAATCATATACGAGTAGTAAATAATTTTAATTTAAAAACGATTTCCAAGGGTTCCTGCACTTTTTGGGTTCCTAATATATCTTTCGCTATCTTCAACTAAAAATGAACCTGAGAATCCGACTTTTTTTTAATGTACATTGTACAATATATCTATCTTATGTATGTATATACATGAACCATGAATATACCATATGGTGGACAACTATAAACACATTGCGTTAAGTTTCAAATTACAGTGTGTTTGGTCAGTTTTCTAATTTTCACACAAATTTTAGTTTTCAAATAAATATTTCACTATATCTTGATGCATATCAAAGAAAGTAAGAGTTCAATATCTAATTATCTATACACAAATGAAACAATACTTAAAATGCTACTTTTTAGTTTTTTAATTGAATATCACTTTCAGCTTCAAAAAACTGTCAGTCGCATACTTTCGCTCAAATCAATCGCATATTTTCTTACTTAAAACTTTGGCTATAAACACCTTTTTCGTGGATGCAATAGACGTTTACTTTATTTTTTTTTTTTTTTTTTTTTTTTTTTTTTTTTTTTTTTTTTTTTTTTTTTTTTTTTTTTTTTTTTTTTTTTTTTTTTTTTTTTTTTTTTTTTTTTTTTTTTTTTTTTTTTTTTTTTTTTTTTTTTTTTTTTTTTTTTTTTTTTTTTTTTTTTTTTTTTTTTTTTTTTTTTTTTTTTTTTTTTTTTTTTTTTTTTTTTTTTTTTTTTTTTTTTTTTTTTTTTTTTTTTTTTTTTTTTTTTTTTTTTTTTTTTTTTTTTTTTTTTTTTTTTTTTTTTTTTTTTTTTTTTTTTTTTTTTTTTTTTTTTTTTTTTTTTTTTTTTTTTTTTTTTTTTTTTTTTTTTTTTTTTTTTTTTTTTTTTTTTTTTTTTTTTTTTTTTTTTTTTTTTTTTTTTTTTTTTTTTTTTTTTTTTTTTTTTTTTTTTTTTTTTTTTTTTTTTTTTTTTTTTTTTTTTTTTTTTTTTTTTTTTTTTTTTTTTTTTTTTTTTTTTTTTTTTTTTTTTTTTTTTTTTTTTTTTTTTTTTTTTTTTTTTTTTTTTTTTTTTTTTTTTTTTTTTTTTTTTTTTTTTTTTTTTTTTTTTTTTTTTTTTTTTTTTTTTTTTTTTTTTTTTTTTTTTTTTTTTTTTTTTTTTTTTTTTTTTTTTTTTTTTTTTTTTTTTTTTTTTTTTTTTTTTTTTTTTTTTTTTTTTTTTTTTTTTTTTTTTTTTTTTTTTTTTTTTTTTTTTTTTTTTTTTTTTTTTTTTTTTTTTTTTTTTTTTTTTTTTTTTTTTTTTTTTTTTTTTTTTTTTTTTTTTTTTTTTTTTTTTTTTTTTTTTTTTTTTTTTTTTTTTTTTTTTTTTTTTTTTTTTTTTTTTTTTTTTTTTTTTTTTTTTTTTTTTTTTTTTTTTTTTTTTTTTTTTTTTTTTTTTTTTTTTTTTTTTTTTTTTTTTACAGTGTGTTTGGTCAGTTTTCTAATTTTCACACAAATTTTAGTTTTCAAATAAATATTTCACTATATCTTGATGCATATCAAAGAAAGTAAGAGTTCAATATCTAATTATCTATAATATTAAATAATTAGGATTTTCTTATTGGTACCTTGACACCGATGGTATGATACACTAGACTTACGTCATGTTCAGGTATAGTCATTTGTGTATGACTTGTGACACTAGATCCACTTGATACGTGACGAATTTTTTCATAAAAACTTTTGATTGTGTTTGATTATTTTTTCAAACAAAATAACTATATTTTGGTTATTGATTTGTCTATATAACTTTTGTTAGTTTTAGAATTTTGTTTTCTTTCCCAAATAAATAAATATGTTTTTATTCAAAACTTCATACGGTTTAAAGCTATATTAATAAGTGATATTTGTATCATCATAAGTGATATATTTACCACATATAAACATGAATTATACGGTATGTTAAAAGGTTTGTATATTGTGATAGTAGTTAAAAGGTTTGTATATTGTGATAGTATGTTAAAAGGTTTGTATATTGTGATAGTAGTTAAAAGGTTTGTATATTGTGATAGTAGATTAATAGAAAATAATGTACTTTCCATTATAGCTCAGTGGTTGAGCACCAATCATTCATGCTGGAGTTATCGAGTTCGAAACATGAGAAAGACATTTCAAGGAATTTCACAAAAAGAAGTCCTCCAGTGAAGCAAGTTTAAATCCTGCAGAGGGGTCAGAGTTTTATCCCAATTAAAATGTCGTGTTTTTAGGCGGTTTAGTTGGGGGTTTCCCCTCCTATTAGGTATCGGAGGTGAGGGGGCTCTAGCACGGACCCGGTTAAAATAACGTATGATAGACCCTCCATTGCGAGTAATCCACCCGGTTAAAATAACGTATGATAGACCCGGTTAATATTTCTACCGATTGTACTAAGGTTACTTTTGGAGGTAAAATAATACTCCACCGTTAATATTACGCAACTCGGTTACCGGTTATCTGGTAGTATATTATTTGGTGCATATATATGTATATATAGAGAGAGTTTCCTTATTCTGGAACCATTTTTTTTCAAGAACATTTAAGAACTCTCAAATTATGTATTGGATCACATGTTTTTTTTGTTCATTCACATGTGAAATGATATAAAAAAGTATGTTGTAGAAGAAACTTTTTTAAAAAACCTTCAAAATAGCATTTTGTGAACTTGTGAATGAATATGTTCACGTTTTCGTTTACATGTGAACAAACGGCTATATATAAGGTTTTGAAAAAAAATTTCTTCTACAACATATATTTTTATAACATATCACATATGAATGAACGAAAAAAACTTGTGATCCAATACATAATTTAAGAGTTCTCAAGGTTCTTACAAAAAAATGGGTTCTCAAAATAAGGGTAAGAGAATAGTTCAAAAAACAAAGATGCTTCTCTAGGTACGCCATGAGCTCTTTTTGTCGAGTAAGAGAATCATTAAGAGCCTGCATTATCAGAGCAAGAAAGGTTAAAAAGTAGTCATCAGCTCACAAAATTTAGCTTCAAATCAGCAAGTGGTCTGTCTACCGTGTTTACATTTACTGCATTGCATGATCCAAAAAGAAGAAGACCAGATGGAAAATTTTAACGCTTTTATCAAATTCATCAACGAAATGGCCTTGTGGGAATATATTACTACCTACATGTTAAGAGTTACTCTGTATGTACGTTATTATTTCCTTAAAACTGTAGTGTCTTGAATATATTACTACCTACATGTTAATGAATTTGTTCGTTTTGTACTACAATTAATAGCTCAGCGTTTTAACAAATTACTGTAGCATTTATCATAGATACGGGTATGTTCCTGTAGCCGTGCATCGCAAACAGGTCACAACTTTTTTGGTAATATATAAAGTACAAGGTCCCAACCTTTTGGTGTATATATATGTATGTATCATACGATACAACTTTCTAATAGACTCAAGTATACACATCCATGAAAAGCTTATTCGTTTTGTTCTTTTACCTTGTAATATCAGGAAATGCATCTCCTATACCATCCTCGTTACCGCCTCAAATAGATGCATCGACCGCGCCATCTCCTATAGACGATTCTCAATGGGTTTGTCTCTGGTCTCATTGGAGGATTTATATCACTAACTTAATTCCTGATTCTTTAATTGTCCACCCTCAATCAGCCGATGATCTTCGAAACCATACAGTTGTATATCACGATTCAACAAGTTGGAGCTTTTGCCTACATACCTTTTTCAAGACTCCTATGCCCATTTTTATTGGAAAGATAGGACTGCCTTTTTTGATGTTTTTAGCTACGATCTGAGTCAGTCATTTTGTGCTACGGGGGTCTTACCTATTAAAGAGCAAAGGTGTTTTTGGATGGTTACAGATGATGGCTTTTATTTGACAAGGCACCCTGATAAGTTTCCTGAAGGAGCGAACAAATTACATACTTGGTCATGAGTAAGGTTGGCGAATATACAAACATTGTAATGCATTGAAACAACTAAATGTATGATCACTAATAATTTATAAGATGAACCAACCGCAAACTTAGCAGTATGACATGCAAAAATAGCCCGTCATAATGTAACTTAAAGTAAGAATATCAAGGTGAAGGGTTCTGAACTAAAAACACACAAAATCCATTGCAGGGTTTTACATTGATTTGTACTGCTTTCAAATTAGAAGTCATCTTTCTTGGGAAAACAAACAGTTTATAAAGCCATACATAATTGATTTGTAATCAAGATTTTTACATTATAATCTCATTGACCTAACCCAAGGCATAAATAAATTGTATGCAATCTAATAATAAGATTAAATGAAACAACAAAGATCAATATTCAAGATAACCTAAATAAGTTCAAGCAGATTCATTAGCTAACCGTTTCTTTTTGTTGAGCGATCCACTTAAAGATGCCTTAGCCTTCTTCCACTCTTTCATGGAATCTTCTGTCCTCATAAACGAGCATGTTCCGTTGGATTCTAAGTTTCTAAGAGACAAAATCCTCTTTTTCTCTGAAGTATTCTGCTTCACGGGTGATGAAGTAACTGCCCTTCCCAGTTGGAATCTGATTATCAAGAACCTTGTGTGCTGGTTGTGGATCGGACGTATCCACCTGCTGTTCTTGCTTTTCAAAACTTAAGTTGGGGACAATCTGTGAAATACTAAAAGAGCTATGGCTTGTAGTGCTAATCAGTTGTGTCCATGAGGATTTATGTCGCCAAAATTCACCTCTAGCTGTTCGAACTACGTCTTGCTCATTTTTCACAGGTGAAGCCGCTTTTAAACTCTATCTTGATCAAATTTCGCAGGTGAAGCCCCATTCAGCTTCTCTAGATCTTGATCATTTTCAAGCTTTTCTAAGTTGCAATCAAGATCCTCATTTCCGGGTTCCTCCCCTTTTTCATTAAATGAACCTGAAAGAACATCTGATACCTTGCATTGCTGACCACCTGTTGTCAAAGACATTTCACGACTGTCGGCTTTCAGGTCATCTTTTTGATCATATCCATTTGCAGGGGTTTCGGAAATACTGTTTTTAGTGATAACTGCACCTACTTCGGATGTGGCTCTTTGTTTATAAGCAAATTTGCAGATGTAGTCTCAGAGACAGATGACACTAGCTCATTATCGCCCTCTGATTTCCTCTTCTTGGCCAAATTCTTCTCTTTTGGGACGTGATTGGTATCAATAACCTTCAATTCCTCTTCTTTCCGTTGAGCAATGAAGTCTGCAATATTGAATGATGTTTAGCGCTTTTGACCAAGCATATCTTGTTAAAATTATCAAACTTATTGTTGGTTAAGTTGTTTTTGTAGGTTAAGGACTGATGGTGTTACTTGGAGATGTTAGAGGGACTAAAGGTGTTTAAAGCTATGAGGTTTGAAGAAAGGAACCAGATTGAAGAAAAGAAGAAGAAGAGGGACTGGTTATGTAAATGCACATAGGGTTTGCCTATATAAGCAAACCCTTTCCACTGTAGCTACTACCACTCGTTGCAGCCCCTTTTTTATTTACCGTTTAAGAACCCTAGTTTCAATGTAATCGTTAATCTAATCTCCTGCTTATATTCTGTACAAAAACCTTTGAATCAATCTTATGAGTAGTTTGTTCATATATGCTGCAGCGATGTGTGTCTATTTTGGGTATATGTTCATAGTTTTCTACATGGTATCAGAGCTTAGGCTCAAAATCTCCATTATTTTTTAGATCGGTTTATATAAATCGATATATATATATCAAATATTTATCCCCTTTATATATATTTTACATCGATATACCTTTTTTGATAAAAACCCTAATTTTTTTATTTACCTACTGCTGGTGTGTAGGGTTAGATCTATTCTTGGATCTTTATCTTGCCATCTGTTGCAGTATATTGCAAGATTAATTCGGTGCGATCTCTTTAGATCTGTATCTGAATCTTTATATCTTGCTTATCTCTCCTAGTTCCACTATCAATCCTTTGTTTTTGAGAAGGGTTGATTCTTTCTGGAGTATATCTGACCCTTTCTGGTTATTTATTGGAATTACTGTTGGCGACCCCGTTGTAAGCCTTCTCTCTTACCCTTCTAGTAGCAAACTGTTCAATCTTGGTGTGCTCCCAAGTTGGAAGTTTGGCCTATCAGTTGGGATCTCTCTTATTTGTGTGATTCTTGCTTATCTATGTCCTTTGTCTGCAAAATGGGTATTTCTATCTATTGTGAAGTTGTTATTGAATCTGCTCGAGTTGTGATAAAATTTTATGTGAGGTTATCTTGATTTATTTCTAATCTTCTTTGGTAGAAGAGAAGATTCTTGAGCATACCTGTCAAGACACTTGAGTGTTCTTGAATCTGGCCTCTGTTCTTGCAATCTTTTAGGCTTTCTCGTGTGTTCTTGTCTGACTGTTTGTCTGGTTCATTTTTATCTACTTTAAGCTGTGTTTTCTGTTTAGTTGTTATTATGGCTGATTATAATGATGATAATGATGGTAATATGTTTGGTACTCTTATTAGCAATCTTGATTTCGGTAACCCTTTATACTTGCATGCTAGTGACACATCTGGTGTACCCTTGATCAGTTTGAAATTAAAAGGCACTGAAAATTATAAAATATGGGCTTGTGCTATGCAACTTGCTTTGGAAACTAAAAACAAACTTGGTTTTATTGATGGGAGTTGTGAAAAACCTGTTGATAATGATGTTCTTGCTAAACAATGGGATAGATGTAACTCTGTTGTGCTGTCATGGATTCTTGGTTCCTTGTCTGATGATGTTTACTTGGGTCAAGTCTTTTCTAAAGAAGCTTTTTTAGTTTGGGAAGAACTTAAAGAGACCTATGATAAAGTTGATGGTTCTATAACTTTTAATTTGCATCATAAAATTAATTCTCTCACTCAAAATGGAAGTTCTCTTGCTGATTATTATCATAAACTGAATGCTTTATGGAGACAATTTGATTCTTTGGTTCAATTACCTGCTTGTACTTGCAATGCTGCTAAGGCTATTCAGGATCATCACCAGTTAATTAAACTTATGCAGTTTCTAATGGGTTTGGATGAAGTCTATTTGCCCATTAGAAGCAACATCTTGACCAGAGATCCTCTTCCTAGTGTCAAAACAGCTTTTGCAATTATTTCTAGGGAAGAATCTCACAGGTTTACACCTGTTGAGGTTCATCCTAAACCTCAAAATTCTGCTTTCATTGCTAAATCCTTTGAAAATAAGAGAAGAACTTTTGATAACAGAAATTTTGACACTAGAAGGGGACCAAACCCTAATCTGAAATGTTCCAAGTGTCACAGAATTGGTCATACTATTGAAAGATGTTATGAGGTGATTGGTCATCCTCCTGGTTATGGTAGCAGTTCTTTTAAACCTTCTGGTTATGGTGGCAGTTCTTTTAGACCTAATGGTAGCTTTGTTAAAAGGCAGTCTTTCTCTCCTGGTGTGAAACATCCTGCTAGTAATCATGCTGCAGAGATCCAAAATTCTGCAGCTTATCCTACTTCCCCCAGTGCTGTTCTTGGCAGTCCTGCTGTCTCTGCCTTCACTCCTGAGCAGATGAATCAACTGATCAAAATGATCAATGAAAACAATTTGCACAATTCTGCTCAGGCTAATATGGCAGGTAGCTTTACCTTTTTTAACTCAAATGCATTTTTTAATGCCAAATTTGAACAATTTTTCTGCTCTAATCAAGTTAATACCTCACAAAAACCAGCTAATGGCTGGATTTCTGATTCTGGTGCTAATCAACACATGACAAACTCTGATAAAAATATGTTCAATGTTGTTGATGTCTCTGGTCTTGGCTTGACTGTTGGTCATCCTAATGGAACTAAAGCCAAAGTTGTTAAAATTGGGGATTTAAAGTTAACTGAATACATTATTCTTTTTAGAGTTCTTGTTGTACCTGAATATTGTGTTAATCTCCTTTCTGTGCACAACTTGGCTAGAGATAGCAAACTCTTTATAGGATTTGATGAATATCATTGCTATGTTCAGGACTTGGGAACCAGGACAACTGTGGGGATTGGTAATGAATATGATGGTCTTTACTTGTTTGATGAATTTAAGTGTGGTAAGAGCAATATGACATGTTTAAATTCTACTTTTGTGTGTAATATTTCTAAGTTTACTTGGCATTGCAGACTTGGTCACCCTTCTGACCAAGTCCTTACTGTTTTGAAAGACAAACTTAAACTTGATAACACCTCTCACAGTTCTTATTGTGAAATTTGTCATAAAGCCAAGCAGACCAGGGAACCCTTCCCTCTGAGTGATCATAAATCCACCAACCTTGGTGATCTGGTTCACTTGGACCTTTGGGGACCCTATAAAGTTCAGAGTAAGGAAGGTTTTAGATACTTCCTTACTATTGTTGATGATTATTCTAGAGCTGTGTGGGTATACCTTTTAAAAACCAAAGAAGAAGTGTTTGAAAATATTGTCAATTTCCACAGTTTTGTACACAATCAGTTTAACAAAAAGATTAAGATTTTCAGAAGTGATAATGGAAGTGAGTTTGTTAATCATAGAATGAATGATTTCATGAAACAAAATGGAATTATACACCAAACTTCTTGTGTATATACCCCACAGCAGAATGGCATTGTTGAAAGGAAACATAGGCACTTGCTTAATGTTGCAAGGGCTCTTATGTTTCAAGGGGGGATACCCCTTAATATGTGGAATGAGTGTATTTTAACTGCTGTTTACTTGATCAACAGGTTACCTACTTCTGTGCTTTGTGGAAAGTCTCCTTTTGAACAAATTTTTAAAAACTCTCCTAACTTATCTCACTTGAGAGCATTTGGATGTTTGTGCTTTGCAACTATCTTGAATAATTTAGATAAATTTAGTAGCAGATCTTTAAAATGTATCCTTATTGGCTATGCTGATGCCAAAAAGGGATACAAGTTGCTTAACCTTGAGAATAAAAGCCATCCTTTACTCCAGGGATGTAGTATTTTATGAGAACATCTTTCCTTTTAAAAATAATCAGCAAAATAATAATCATTTTTCTGAAAATGAAGTAACTCACCTTAATTTCTTTGATAATCTGCTTTATGAAAATAATAAGCATCCAAATGCACCTATGCCCAATGATGAATGGAGAGACCATAATCCTAGTGTTGACAATGGATCTGCCCAGTTTGGCAGCCCATGGGTTACCACTGATGGTGGATCCCCTCTTCACCCTAGCAGCCATTCCTTGGCTACTGGTGAACAGAGGGTTTCATCACTCATTGGGAGTCCTTCTAGGACAACTAATGAGGCTGACACTAATGTCACACTTGATGATAACACAAATATTTCTGAGGGTAACACTGGTTTAGATCAAACTGTTCAAAAGGTTGACAATCCTAACAACCTTAGAAGGTCTAATAGGGTTGGCAGTACCCCTAAAAAGTATGCTGATTTTATCTTGAATAATAAAACCAAACATAACATTTCAAATTATGTGAATTACTACAAGTTGAATTCTGACAGCATGTGCTTTGTGTCTAATTTGAATAAACAATGTGAACCTACTTGTTTCTTTGATGCTTGTAAAGATCCCTTGTGGGTTGATGCTATGAATGTTGAAATGGAGGCCTTGAATAAAAATGGTACTTGGATTTTGACTGACCTCCCACCTAATAGAAAACCCATTGGTTCCAAATGGGTTTATAAAATTAAATATAAGTCCAATGGTGACATTGATAGGTATAAAGCCAGACTTGTAGCCAAAGGCTGCAGTCAAAGGGATGGCATTGACTATGAAGAGACTTTCTCTCCTGTGGTTAAAATTGTGACCATTAGATGTTTAATTACCATTGCTGTCAATAATAACTGGCCTATCTTTCAACTTGACATTAATAATGCTTTTTTGTATGGTGAAATTGTTGAAGATGTCTATATGACACCTCCACCTGGCTACTTCTCTCCTAATGATAATAGGGTGTGTAAGCTTGTGAAATCCCTCTATGGCCTTAAGCAGGCCCCAAGAAAGTGGTATGAAAAGTTGTCTTCTGCTCTTGTTGACTTTGGTTTTTGCCAAAGTAAAAGTGACTATTCTTTGTTCATTAAGTCTTTAAATGGCATATTTGTGGCTCTTCTTGTGTATGTAGATGATATGGTTATAACTGGAAATTCTGTTAGTGAAATTAACAAGTGTAAAGAATTCTTGCAATCAAAGTTCTCTATAAAAGATCTTGGGAAACTTAGATATTTCTTAGGTATAGAAGTTCATGATACTGATGAGGGAGTCTGTATGACTCAAAGAAAGTATTGTCTTGACATTATCACTGAATATGGTTTACTTGGGTGCAAACCTTGTCAAACACCCATTGATTCTAATCTAAATCCTTCTTGTACTGGTTCTAATGACTCTCTCTTGGAAAACATCTCTGAATACCAGAAACTTGTGGGTAAATTGATATACCTGACTCTTACCAGGCCAGATATATCTTACTCTGTTCATGTTTTGAGCCAGTTTATGCATAAGCCCTATCTTTCTCACTTCAAACTGGCACTCAGAGTACTGAGGTACTTGAAGGGCTCTCCAGGTAAAGGTTTACATATTAAAGGTAATTCCACACTCTCCTTAACTGCCTATGTTGATTCAGATTGGGCCAAGAGGGTGACTGCCAGGAAGAGTATCACTGGATACACTCTATTCCTTGGTGGCTCACCCATTGCTTGGAAAAGTAAGAAACAGTCCACCATCTCTAGATCTTCTGCTGAAGCAGAATTTAGAGCATTGGCAGCCATCACATGTGAAGTTATTTGGGTTTTAAAGGTCTTAACTGAATTTGGAATTAGGCAAGATGGTCCAGTTCCCATCTTTTGTGATAGTAAGGCTGCCATACAAATTAGTGCTAACCCAGTTTTTCATGAAAAAACCAAACATTTTGAGATTGATTTATATTTTGTAAGAGAAAAAATTGACTTGGGTGTTGTAGAGGCTATCAAAATTGCTTCTGAGAAAAATCTGGCAGATTTATTTACTAAAGGATTGAACACTGTTCTTCATAACAAACATTCTAAAAGCATTGGATTGATTGATATCTTCCACAATTAGTTTGTGGGAGGGTGTTAAAATTATCAAACTTATTGTTGGTTAAGTTGTTTTTTGTAGGTTAAGGACTGATGGTGTTACTTGGAGATGTTAGAGGGACTAAAGGTGTTTAAAGCTATGAGGTTTGAAGAAAGGAACCAGATTGAAGAAAAGAAGAAGAAGAGGGACTGGTTATGTAAATGCACATAGGGTTTGCCTATATAAGCAAACCCTTTCCACTGTAGCTACTACCACTCGTTGCAGCCCCTTTTTTATTTACCGTTTAAGAACCCTAGTTTCAATGTAATCGTTAATCTAATCTCCTGCTTATATTCTGTACAAAAACCTTTGAATCAATCTTATGAGTAGTTTGTTCATATATGCTGCAGCGATGTGTGTCTATTTTGGGTATATGTTCATAGTTTTCTACATATCTTTCCATGTTGACTTAATTGACCGCAAAGAATTGCTATCAGATTGCTTTGTACTTGACTTTACTTTCATTTTGCCATCATTTCGAGTATCCACATGAGTCGGAGAATTGCTAGTTGTTTCAGGGATCAGGGTTTTACCAGATTCATTTTCTTCTGAGTAAGGCGACTTTCTCTTCTTATGGGGCGACACTGTCTTCTTTTGAATCTTTGGCTTTTCAGTTGATGTAGTTGGTTTCTTAGTGACCGGTCCCTGAGAATCCAACAGATCACAATGTATTAAGCTAAAATTATACATAAAACGGATGAAGAAAAATACAGTTTGGATGGGCTCCTGCTACTCAAAATTGCGATCATCAGATAATCACATGCTAGAGTGCTATGTAGATTCTATTATTTCACGAAACCAAAACAAAAAATGACATTCTAGTGGGAAGAAATAAAATGAAAGATTGTTTTGTCAATTAGGTTTGAGTCTGACATTTTAGTAAAAATCCTTTTTGTTGCAGCAATTATTAAAGATGAGGAGCAAGTATCCATCATTGTTACCCGATTTGCCATCATGGTCCTCATTTCCATCCAGGTCGTCACTTTTTCCATTAGCCACATTAATTATCAGATTAACTTCATCTGTTAGATTATCTGCCTCAGTTTCAACAACCACCAAATTATCTTTTCCATGTGTAGATTCAGACTTCCTAGATACTTGCTTAGCCGGATTTGCCCTTTCAAAAATCTTGCTCATCACTGAGTTCATAATATTGAGCTCCTGCTCATCAACTTCATAATTTACTTTCTCAATTTCAGGAGATCGTTTCTTAATGGGTGGAGTAAAAGCAAGTGAGTGCTCCTCACAATCACAGAAATGGGTCGGGGTGGACGGAACTTCAATGCGTTGGAAGCTATATTTGTGTTTGCCAATTCCCACTTGAGCCAGTGATTTCACCTATACAATAACTAACAAAATCAACATGCTGGAAGCAATACAATATGTGTCATAGAAGCGACAAATTCAAGCCATTTACTTATAATAGTTATGAATGGGTTGAGTTTGGTTAAGCTTTATCTCTAACGGGTCAAAAAACGTGTAAAAGACATTTAGCTCAAAGAAAAAGCCACGATCCAGACGGGTCATAAGTCGCAGAAAGTGTATTTTCAATGTATATAATCTCCTAAAGCTTTTTATTCAAAAATTTAGACTATTTTTACGAACACAAATTGTGTACCTTTTGTTATATAAAAGGAACCCAAGACATTAATTAAAACTCAGACAAAAGGATGTTTCTGATCGATTGACCCTTAAAACCCATAACATATTACACGTTTTAACCTACTTACCCAACCTGCCTAATTTCCCACCTCGACTAAAATGCTTGTTGAGTTGTAAATGAATGTAAAGATGAGAATTACCTTGCCCAGCTTAGGGAAAAATATGTTAATTTGAGTTTTATCTGCCGGGGAAGGTTTCTTTGGCTTTTCTAAAATATCATGACTTTTGGCTGCATCGGTATTACAGTTATCAGACACTTTGCTGGCTTTTTCAGATTCCTCTTGCCACTCACGCTTCAATCGAAGAAGATAATGCTCCTTGGCCTTCTCGAGCCGTAGCTTTCCTCCTTTCCACATACATCCATTATACTGTAATGTTAAAGTATTAAAACAGAAATAGAATATACTGCATTTAGCAATAATGTAACATCATTAAAACAGATTACAAAACAAACAATAGGATGTTAAAGACGTAGAATTCTTTCCATGAATTATGCACCATTAATTTTGAATTCTATATTCTTTAACCACCTTAAATTAAATTTTACAAATTATCATTTAGAGCGTATACTCATGGAGGCAAGGATGTTAAGGTATATGCAAGTTCCCAGGAGAACACATATATTGGTTACTGTACTTGTAAAAACTAATGATTAACTGCAAAATTAACTTTTTAGACATTTAACTATACAGTCACAAACACACAAGGCATAATCAATAGGAATCGTCAAAACGAACAACACAACTTTTGTTGACCTAGCATCTCATTTCCCATGTGGCAGATTACATGATACATAATATTCTACTTTTAAGTTTTTTTTTGTCACTGTAATACGATTACTTCAACAATTTGCTTTAACTAATCATAACTATTTGATATATCTAGTTATTTCTCAACACAATAGTGAACCGAACATATTGCATAAAACTTGCAAAAAACAGTTCTAGATTTCCAGTCATAACCTAAACTTCATCCACCAAAAATCATATATCTACTTTTAAGTTTCATATAAGGTGCCGAGTGATATCCTTAAAAACATGCCACATATGAATTCATTTAAAGTGTAATATATTCAATTGAAACTATATTAAAGTTACAAGAAAAACAATTTGAAAGTCAAAGCAAATTTTATGACTTCAACATATCTAGCATTTTCTACAAGAAAATTATACAGCCTAAATATCATAATGTAACTACAAAGAACTTAAAAGAGATAAAATATATAGATATAGGTATAGATAGAGACCGTGCTGAAGAGCTTAGGGAGTGGTTTATCGTTAGAAGGAAGGAAATCGAGATAAGCAAAGCTACAGCCTTTGGTACGGACGACATCGACGGAGATAACTTCACCTAAGGCCGAGAATGTTTTCCGGAGATCGTCTTCCGTAACGCCGCCACCTAATCCTCCGACGTATATTCGCGTTTTTGTTAATCCTTCACCGCCTTCCGTCATTTTTGAGACACGGAAACCAGAGCAGGTTTCGCGGAAACGATAGCAGCTTTAGGTTAACGATTACAAGAGTTTCCGTGGCGGGCCGGGTTAGTGCATGGGCCGGGTTAATTGAGAACTTGAAATTTAGACGGGTCATACCGATTGCTTCCTTTTTTTAACGGGAAAATATAAAAGGATTATTACCTCACAATATAAATAACTTTACACGAATTGTCATAGTGTGTATGTAACATCAATTCTATACATTGTATGTAATGAACTTTCAAATCTTGTGCATTGTATGTATGTAAGTATACGTGACAACCATATAAGCTGTCACTTGTAAATTTTTTATGGGATTAGTATATCAGAATGCAAATAACTTTACACGAGTTGTCATAGTGGGTATCAAACTTCAATCATGTGCATTGTATGTAATGAACTTTCAAATTCTGTGCATTGTATGTATCCGACCAATAAAAACCTTACAAGTAACAGCTTATATGGTTGCCACATATACACGAATACATACAATGTACAAGATTTGAAAGTTCATTACAAACAATGCACATGATTGAAGTTCGATATATACTATAACAATTCGTATAAAGTTGCTTACATTCTAATGTACTAATCCCATTTTTGATTGGTCGAATACATACAATGCATAGGATTTGAAAGTTCGTTACATATAATGCACAAAATTGAAGTTCGATACACACTATGACAATTCGTGTAAAGCTGTTTACATTTTTAATATAATGTAAAATTTAGTATTTTAGTTGTTAGTAATGTTATTATTATTTTGGTGTATATCTTGTGACACCTATAAGTATACTAGATCTTAATGCCTATAAAACAAACTTTTTTAGTTGAGATGGTATAGAAGTGTGAGTGATTTGAGTCTAGTAATGATTCAAAAAATTTATATAATTTAAATTGTGTTAAAATGATAATATATCTGTGTTGAATTTCAAAGACATTGCCATACTCTCAAAAGCTAATATAAACAATGCTAAATATAATTATAGACTTTTTTTATATATATAAATTAAAAACATGGGTAAATGAGTGGAAACCCTCTGATCTGCATAGAACTCATGCCCGTTGACGTACCATTCATACGCATAGATCACAAGATATAGTTTTTCCACTTTTTTTTGACAAGATTTGAACTTATGGCTTGCAGCTTTCGTTTGTGGGTCCATGTGGTTATATGGTCATGGTACCCGTTAATACATGATCAATTGGTTATAATTTTAGATTTTATAAAGAGACTTTACTACTTTACTATATACAATACAAATGTATGACGTACATTTCTATTCCTATATTACTTGTTCTTTTAAATGAGAGCTTAGTTGAACTTGGGAATAACAATGAGTAAGAAAAATGAGTAAATCTGATCAAAAGTTCAAAAGGAATAAAAACGATTCGAAATCCCGAGCTTACATGTATTTAATCTAAGATTAGACCGGACCTAAAAAAATATGGAATATAGGAATTCTATGGACCGGATATATTTTGTGTACTTGGTCCTGACCAGTGACCAGTTTTAAATTTTTAATCGATCCATCATCGTCGGACTTTTTGGATTGTTGGGTCAAATTCTCACACGCTAGTGGTGAACAAATTACAATAATTCGTCATGAATAAGCTTGACCAAAAGATGATAAAGTTCTTATGACACGTTTAGTAAATAATTTATGTTTTTCATTTTCATTTTTTCTAAAGAACATGGAAAACTAAAAAATGTGATGAAAACATAGCTTTTAAAAAAATTCTTCAAGAAAATAGAAACGCCATTTTCCATTTTATTATATGAATTTGGAAAACAATATTTTAATGTTTTTAAGGTTTTCTATTTTCATCCCCACTCTCCCTTACATTTTCAACATGTGTTTTAGTTTTTAAAATAATATTTTGCATTTTCTAATTTGAACGCGTTTTTAAAATATTTATTTGTTTTTCAGAAATGGAATTTTTTTTCCTTTTTTTCATAATTTGGAATAGAAATTAAAAAACACTTTTTTATAATTAAACGCGCTATTTATATGTGTTTGCACCGTACTACATATTGTTATTCGGTGGATACACTCATACACATAGTATATACTATCATGTTGTAATTCGACACTGAGTAGTAACTGTACATAGATAGGTGCTGAAAATTGTATAGCTAAAGTTAAGCTTAATACGCCAACATATTTTGTAGTTTGTATAGGAGTATTACATCATGTAACTTAATATTGACCTTTTTACCTTATGAATACCTACCTTCAAACTCTGTAAAAGTATATATAAAACAAAGAAAAGATTAAGAATGTTTGTAAAATTGGTTTGTAAGGAATTGAAAAAAATAGCCAAAAAAATGCGTGATTTTTTTTTTTTTGTTTTTTTTTGCTAGAACAACAGAGAATTGTCTTTGAAAATACAAAGGGTAGCCTGAAATTTGCCGTCCATTCAAAAGTATCATATTTGTATAAATGTTAAATTGTATACAAAACAAAATTTATGTTACTACTTTCGACTTGTAAGCCTAAGTTAAACAAAATATTTCAAACTATATTTTGTTAGATTTTCATTTTGTTATTAGGGCGTGTTTCTGATACCATTTGAGTTTCTTTTAACGATACACTTATTTAGTCTCATATATTATTTTACTTATGAAAAAACGTGATTCATGAATAATCTATAATTACCCTTGGTTTTTTCACTTGTTTTATATATGTACTATTCTTCGGCATGGCTAATGGCTTATGATTTTATTTTTTATTTTTGTTGTCGAATACTTTTGTTTTTCTCTTTTGAAAATGATGTTTTTGTCATTTATATTACTAACAAATACAGTATATATATTTAATTTAATTCGATTATTTGCTGGTATAATAAAATAATATAAACCTTTGATGTTAGGAGATAATGAGATATGTCATTCGGGCGTTGCCCCGGGAGACATTACGTTTAATGTATACGGTAACATGTAAAATTAAAGAAATGAAAGTGTGACAAAACAGGAAAAAAACGCTAGCATATTAACGTTATACACTTAATGCACTCTTATTTATCACATGGGCGTGTCTCAAGAGACATAATGTTTATTGTATACGATAATATGTTTGGGCATTTACCTCTTCGGACGCGTGCGGACCGTGTTATCGCACCCTTTGGTCTCCAGGGGTGCCTTCAAGTTCCAAACTCTAGCATACTGCCCGCTTGGATGTCACTGCTAGGGTTTGAACTAATAACCTACTAACATGCCGTTTTTAAAACAGTATGTGAAATTATACTAATTTCCCAAAAACATTGTATCGATAAAACATAAAGTGTTACGAAACGTGTAGAATCATATAATAAAAGTAACAGGATATATAATTAAGTACAAATCATACCATAACAATTTTTGTAAATTAACCACATATATAATTCTCATTAATATTTAGTATGTGTTATAAAAAAGAAACACTATAAACCAAATGAAACGCATTAATCGGATCCCTATAATATTGTTTTATGCTGGAAAAAAAGGAGGGCCCATTGGGCCGGATTATTTGATTCCAAACAATAGATTTTGACGAACGCATATGTATTAAAAGATTAGCGGACGCATATATATGAAAAAAAGAGTGAATTGGCACGGAAACCGATTCACTATTTTTAGTATTTGGCTTCGTCCGCACGTTGCAGCGGAAACAACTTTCTTAATGCCATCATCATCTATCAAACAATGCCATCTTGTAATAGCATTTGTATACAAAGCATTTCGAGACAAAAAGATCACAATCATCATCTATAGATTAAGTGTATATAAAAAGGGCAAAAGTATCTGTGTGTGTATTTAACTTGTGACCAGCTACTATTGTATGAAAGAAACTTTAGTCGGGTTCATTGTATGTAAGTAACCTGTTAAAACTGAATGAATAATATGGAGAGAATTTTTCTTTTTTTATCAAAAGGATAAACATAGAGAGAAGAGATTAGGCAGAGAAAATAAAAATATGTATTCAAATAAGAAATCTAAGATTTGAAGAAATATGAAAGCTAAACTTAATTGATTGAATTAATTAATAAAATATATAGTATTAAAAAAAGCAAAATCACGATGATGAAGATAGCATAATAGAGATGAAGTGAGAGAACAAAATATCTAAAAGCAAAGATGTAATTTTACTTGGAGTTACGGTGATTATTGTTCCCACAATATAATTACGATTACTTATCTATACTACATAATAAAAAGAATAGTACCCCATGTTGAAAGTTATATGGGAGGAAATATCTAAACTACCCTCCACAAAAAACTCTCCCTTTTTCATTTGTAGTCATTCACACACACAACTCCCTCTCAATATCTCTCTCTTTTTTTTCATTTGCACCCTGTTAATGTTATCCGCTATAACGAGCGGGTACCATGCTAATACTAAGGGAATGAACGTTTGAAATTGCATTAATAAGCTTCAATTCAAAGTCTATACGTTCTATGTATTCAGTTTAAAAGATCGACTTTTATAAAATTATTATTGTATGTACGTAATTAGTGGTCAATGTTTGTCACATCATCAAAAAATGTAATCGAATACGTAGATATAACAATATTATTGTTGAAATGTTGACTACATATCAAATATCATAGATTCAAGATGAAATGTTTTTAAATAATCACCTGAGGCTTTATTGAATTTCACACACTTTCTATCCAGGCTACAAGCTACTTGTGATCATTTATAGTTGTGTTCTTTTATATATGTCATAATAACATATATATATATATATTATATATATATATATATATATATATATATATATATAGGGTAGGGTTAACGTGAGAACCACAAATATGGAGAGAACCGTGAGAACCACTAGTTTTCCTCCCTTTTTCTTCTTTTTTGTGTGGTTTTTTATTTTTTTAATTTTTTATTGAATTTCATTTTTACTTTCTATCCAGGCTATATATACTAGCTACTTGTGATCATTTATAGTTGTGTTCTTTTATATATATCATAATAATATATATATATATATAGGGTAGGGTTAACGTGAGAACCACAAATATGGAGAGAACCGTGAGAACCACTAGTTTTCCTCCCTTTTTCTTCTTTTTTGTGTGGTTTTTTATTTTTTTAATTTTTATTTTTCATTTTTTGAAACTTTTTTTTTGTTTTTTATTTTCTTTTAACAAAAACCCATTCCAAAAATAAAATAAAAAAAATAAAATTTTTTTTGTAAAAAATCATATGGGTTACGCGTTAAGAAAACGTATGTATACGGTACGGGCCAGAGGCCCTTATCCGTTCAAAACTGACCGTCAAGAGACGCATATGGGAATCGTATGGATTTGATGGGCGGCGATCAAAGAGATGGTGACGGTTGTATACGGTACGGGCGTAGCCCTTAACTCTAAGGGCAAAGCCCTTAGAGATGGTTTTTTAGTGGTTCTCACGTTCTCACCATATATGTTAGTTCTCACTTGATCCCTTCACTATATATATACTACCTTTTCTCAAGTTCTACTCCTCCATCCAGCTCATATCTCTCTATCTCATCACATATTCACATATTCCTCATAGCAAACAATATTGTTTAGGGAGCATAGGAGTGTAACCAACTGTGACCAAAAGGTTATGTAATGTAACCAACTACTTGACTAGCTATGTAGTGTAACCAACTTTGTTTTTTGGGTTATGCAATGTAAGCAACCGGCTAGGAAACAAGTTGCCGGTTACCACTTTCAGTTTTATTCCTTTTTTTTATTCAAAAAGTGGCCACGTGTTACAGATTAAGAATATAAATATTTTTTAATTATTTATATATACACATAGTCAGGTGAAATTCAATGACGTTACCTCCGGCATAATGAATCCAAGACGGCAGCAAACATCTTTCCGGAGAACAAATCAATGACGGCAGCAACCAATTCTGTCGGATCCACCATGGCGGCGGCCGAATAGATCCACCATGGTTACCGTTGATGATTTGGAATTGCTTGTTATTCTTTCTCCCATATAGATATATACTAGATTTAGATCCCGCGTAAAACGCGGGTCTTTTAAATAAAATTGTTTTTAGTATTCCTGATAAGGTCAGATAAAAAACCTTTGATTAAAAAACCTTCAATAGAGCTAAACAATGGATATCTTTTGTAAAGAAATCTAAATAAATATATTGAAATATGAATTCTCCATTATAAAACTAAACACATTTGGTAATTGATACAGTGTGTGTATTGGACAACACTCAAGATTATTTATATTATATATCTAGTTGATTCAATATTTTATATTAGCATTTAGCAATGCTAACTTCATTAAAATATGAATTCTCCATTATAAAACTAAACACATTTGGTAATTGATACAGTGTGTGTATTGGACAACACTCAAGATTATTTATATTATATATCTAGTTGATTCAATATTTTATATTAGCATTTAGCAATGCTAACTTCATTAAAATATGAATTCTCCATTATAAAACTAAACACATTTGGTAATTGATACAGTGTGTGTATTGGACAACACTCAAGATTATTTATATTATATATCTAGTTGATTCGATATTTTATATTAGCATTTAGAAATGCTAACTTCATTAAAATATGAATTCTCCGCTCTTGTTTCTCATCTTCATTATCCTCGAGCTTCAATAACCTTCACAAGTACCAGAAACCAAATTTTCCCCCCTCAGATTCCTTGAATTGACCAACAGCATATACATCAAATTCCTTCAGTTTTTCCTCGAACTTCAAGCTCATTCGTGAGACACTTCCTTGATGGTCTCCCAAACATGCTGCTCATCATTATTGTGCTTATATGTAACAACCTTGCCAGCCAACTAAATAAGCAGAGTAGAAATCAACACTAAACTGACCAAGTTGTCAGCCAAATATGAAACAATCCAAAAAATATAAAAACAATATAAAACAGTTCTGGTCATTATAAAACAATGCGTACAGCTGATAATAAGTTGTTACTCACCAGCCTTAGTCATTCCAACTCCACACTCAACAATGGTGAAGGAGATGCTAGCCTCGTCAGGAATTAAGAAAATGGGAAGATCCTTGGTGTCCCTCTCCCGGATCTAGCAATTAACAATGTGTACTATTGGAGGATTTTTGTGCTTGATATATCAAGGAAAGTGGAAAAACTTGATATTAAGTACTATTTGAATAGGAAAAAAGTTAATTTTTTCCTATTCAAATAGTACTTAATATCAAGTTTTTCCACTTTCCTTGATATATCAAGCACAAAAATCCTCCAATAGTACACATTGTTAATTGCTAGATCCGGGAGAGGGACACAAGGATCTTCCCATTTTCTTAATTCCTGACGAGGCTAGCATCTCCTTCACCATTGTTGAGTGTGGAGTTGGAATGACTAAGGCTGGTGAGTAACAACTTATTATCAGCTGTACGCATTGTTTTATAATGACCAGAACTGTTTTATATTGTTTTTATATTTTTTGGATTGTTTCATATTTGGCTGACAACTTGGTCAGTTTAGTGTTGATTTCTACTCTGCTTATTTAGTTGGCTGGCAAGGTTGTTACATATAAGCACAATAATGATGAGCAGCATGTTTGGGAGACCATCAAGGAAGTGTCTCACGAATGAGCTTGAAGTTCGAGGAAAAACTGAAGGAATTTGATGTATATGCTGTTGGTCAATTCAAGGAATCTGAGGGGGGAAAATTTGGTTTCTGGTACTTGTGAAGGTTATTGAAGCTCGAGGATAATGAAGATGAGAAACAAGAGCGGAGAATTCATATTTTAATGAAGTTAGCATTTCTAAATGCTAATATAAAATATCGAATCAACTAGATATATAATATAAATACTCTTGAGTGTTGTCCAATACACTGTATCTATTAGCAAATGTATTTAGTTTTATAATAGAGAATTCATATTTCAATATATTTATTTAGATTTCTTTACAAAAGATTGGTATTGATATATCCATTTTTTTGCTCTTATCAACTGGCCTACACTTGACAGCCTCTAAAAACCGGTGGTTCACTACACCCATCAATTGGCCTTGACGGCCTCTAAAAACCAATCATCGGCTAAGCAATACTATAATAACACCACCCCATACTTGCCGATTATGAGAAAAATAGGAGAAAATGAACCAATAGTTGTCATCATATAAAGGAGAAATGACTCATTCAAGATGAAATAGATCCCAAAAACAAACCATTGATAAATCATACTAATACTCTTCCTTTAAATACCTATTTATTTATCCACCTTACCTCAAATTTACACTCACAGAAATAGAGATATACATACAGAAAGTGAAAGTGGAAAAGAGAAAACACACACTCTTTCTTTTAATGTGACAACCAATTTGACCCAAACAAATTTTCAATACATAATGCTGTAGAAAAACATAATAACTAATATCCTTGTAAATAGAAACGAAAAGAACCAAGTCTTTTTATAAGACATTTAACTAAACAAACTCTACCAAAAAATCAAAATTTTAGCACCTAATATGTACTGTTTCTGATAAAAAAAATCAAATTTATTTACTTACCATTTGCTATTTGTACAAGTTACACTGTAACTTTTCATTCCTTGTTATAATTACCATGTGCACCTAATATGTACTGTTTCCAACCCACCCATTTTACGACCTCCACGTGTACCGTTTCTGATAAAAAAAATCAAATTTATTTACTTATCTCATTTGCTATTTGTACAAGTTACACTGTAACTTTTCATTCCTTTAGCTTTTCTAATAACTGTGATAGCTTATCCACTTCTTTCTCACTCTCTTGTATCTATATCTGAAGAAACAAATATAATTACCACAAACGAAAATAACGTATACAGAAAAGGAACAAAAGATCATATAATAACAATAAAAAAAGATACTAACGGATGTAACAAAAGTACACTTGCTTGCTAAATGCTTCCAATCCCAACTTACTGTCCCGCACATCTGGTCCTGTAAAGGCTATAAGGTTATGTTGAAACTGTAAAGATAAGTAACAAAAGATAAAACTACTTACAAGTAACAAAAACAACTCATTCAGCATAGTCGCATATAATACAAAAAATAAGAGATGCTTGCAATACATCAATGTAAAATTTTTAGTTAATAAATAAATCATACCTTTTTCATTCATTTGGTATAAGATAAATGAATAGCCAATCTTCCCTTGGCCCCATTTTAGTAGCTGCACCAAAAGGGTCATAGAAAGTGAGTCCGTTGTTCAAGTGTATAACATGCATACATGACACAACACTCGATGACAGGACTCCGGATACAATAACTCTAGTAATCTAACTAACCACTATTGCATTTGTTACCAAATCCGATCGCTTTGACGCTCTATATGTGATGTGCAGAAAATATAGCTAATCATATGTAACATTTGTGATTTTTACCCGTTTGACCGTGTATGTAATTTGAGTAACTAGTTCAATAAATGGAAACTTTGACATAATTGCGTACATTTATCGGTAAATTGGGTTAAATATAATGTTATATTGGGCTTCTAGAATTAAGCCCATATTATGTGATTATGATATTGGCCCATATGTGTTATGGAAATATAGACGGTAATTGAGTAACGGTAGTAACAAGGAAAACGTATATACGAAACCTTAAGTATAATGTACGGTTCCAACAGTTTCGGTGGAACAGTGTCGGTGGAACAGTGTCGGTGGCTAGATGATAATTCCATTAATGGAACAAAGCCGACATAACTTTATGAAAGAAGAATACTTGTGAAATCTCCGTTGTTTGTTATTGATCATGAACCTAATCCCTTAGCTAGATAAATACCCTCACCTTATGTCTACCTATCTATCTATTTGGCTTTCATTTCTTCCCAGTGAATAAACACACACACACTTCATACATTCATCTCTTTCTCTCTAAATTCTTACATAAATTGAGAATTCAAGCTGGAATTGAGTTAGAATTATAATCATAATCATCATTATAACAATAACACATCAAGAAATCCAAGCTTCAAGTGCTAGAATTATTTCCATACGGGTCAAATTCGGGTTTGACTTTTGGAAGCAAAATTGGTAAGTCAAATTCATCCCATAATCATCATTTTATGCTTATTAACTTGTTTCTAGTCATATCAAAGTGTTTTGGGTCATGAATCGGGTCCAAATGCAAATAGAGTTTCATTAGGGTTTTGAAATGATTTGGATGTGATTTTGAAGTTACGGGTTGAAACCATGAAGTGGGTTGGGTTTGATTATGTGTATATATGTATATTTAGGTCCAAAAACGAGTTCGGATAGGTCTTGGTCGATTTATGTTTGTGGTCTCTGGTCAAAATGAGTTATGGTAGTTTGGGTTGGGTCGGTGCATTAGCTTCAAGATGTCGTTGTGGTGTGTGTAGGAAGTCTAATGTAATGGCGGTAACGGCGTTGTAGGTTACCGTGCCCCAGGAGCGAACCTGACTACCCCTGGTGCAGAACTGGCGTAACGTACTAGCCCCCAGGGCCGTAACTTACTCCTCCTCCATCTTCCATTTTCATTTTGCCTTCTGTTTACGCCCACCTTACGCCAGTTCAGACGCCAAAACATGAGTTTCCAAGCCACCGTAAGTTACGCCAACTTTGGGCGTAACTTACGCCCATACAAATTTTGAACTAGTAACTTACGCCCCCCAGGGCCGTAACTTACGCCCCCTCCCTTGAGTCACTTTCATAGTATAACTCTTGTATCTTGAATCCACCACTGTTTCCAGAAATGTCGTGTTAAAGTGTCCTTGTTTATATTCGGTTGAACCATTAAGACACTTTATGTGACGTAACCGAGTTGAGTCCCAATTGTCCTCTAAGGTTGATTTACTCTTCTAAAACCTAGATAGGGTTTGACATGTGATTTGTAATGTATATGTTTATAGGTGGTGAACGATAAGCGATCGTTGGACGTTTATAACTCGACTATAACTTGTATTTAGCTTGCATATCCAATCAAGGTGAGTTTCGTAAACCCTCCCTACTCAATTGAGATTCGGGCTGAAAAGTGTACATGCTTGTTTAATGATTATTTGTATTGATTGAATTGTTGATGTGGACCGTTAGCGCATTATTTATTATATAAGTCGCATCGTTAGCGCTTTACTCGTTATGTAAGTCGCACCGTTAGCGCATTGTTAATTATTAACTATGTAAGTCGCATCGTTGTTGATCGTTATGGAACGTTGTTGAACGTTATATGGAATCGTTGTTGATCGTTATTGATTGTTATGGAACGTTGTTGAACGTTATATGGAATCGTTATTATTAAACGTTGACTTGTATTGAATTGTGATAATGTGAAACCTTATAGGTTTTCCTTGGATGTGATTAGTTCTCCTAATCCTCACTTATTGTTAACGGTTGTATCCGATACGTTTATTCCTTGTTATATGTCCCTACGAACTCACCAACTTTATGTTGACGCTATTTAGTACACTTTTCAGGTAATCAAGTTAATCAGAGACAGAATGGATGAATAGATGCTTGCATTGCTAGGGTTTGGACTATCTTTGGACTTTCTGGATCCGTGATCCTTAATTACCCTTTTATGGGTTACTTTTAGGATCAACTATTATCGTTTGAACATTTTTCTTTTAAGTATGGATTGAGTGTGTATTTGATAAATGTTAATGAATGTATACGTTTGTACAAGTTTATGGATCGTTTCGATCTCATGTATTCATATAGTTGACTCTACATAATTCCCATGTCGTGCTGTGCTTTTCTAAGTGATACCCCATGATTCCGCCATGTTGGGGTGTTAAAGAATGGTATCAGAGCCGTGGTTGTAGAGAACTAGGAGGATTTACCTAGTCTATAGCCATCGCACCCACATTTCATATTAGCATGCATGATAGGGAACTTTGTGTGCAACGTGAACTGTATGATGCATAAAAACGTTTTAAACGGAGTTCGTAGGTTGCCTATAATATGATGACTTGATTGTTATGTGAGAATTGTTGTGATGAACGTATATGATAGTGTCGGGATACACCGTTAATTGTGGAAATGTTATGATGAACGTTAATGTGTTGAATTTTAGAAGCATTTATTATTTGCCCCATAAGCAAAATGAAACGATGACATTAATGGAGTATAACATTCGGTAACCGTAGAGGCGACTGATCAACAAATCGAAAGTTATCCTATGTCATACAAAGTTAATAATCTCATGGATTGCGCCTTGTGGATAGAGTATAGTAGCTACCCCGGTATGTTTAATGAGTGTTGATTAGGTGGAGGGTTAGCCGCTGGTACACCCTGTATACATACCCGGTCAACACTTAGAGAACATATTGGAACCGATTTTTGATATCCATTCAATATTAACAGTGTGGAGGGTTAGCCGATGGTACACCCTGTATACAAACACTTTTAATGTATTGAATGTTGAGGTTAAAATTCGGACTATGCTTTACCCACCTTGTTATGACTTGACCCTTTTATATAGCGTTGAATGTTTTCGTGATTGTATTGTTGATTGTAAATTGTACGATTGTTGAAGCCTTAGATTATTGCCATGAGAATATCCTTGTAGAGATAACTATATTCATGCAATGATTTAGAAGGATTTAGGTATGTAATGTTTGTTATATGACAGTCGATTTTGATTATTCGTGTGAGAACTAACTTGCTGATCTAACACGCGTGTCCAGGAAAATGGTTAGACCAAGGAGAGCTAACACTAACTATGGACCTCAGAATGAACCCGAGGACCCGATTGAACAAGAAGTAGTTGGTGGACGTGGTGGCAGAGGTGGTCGTGGTGGCAGAGGTGGTCGTGGAGATAGAGGTGGCCGTGGAGGTCGTGGTGGCCGAGGTGGTCGGGGCAATCCTAATCCCCCGATAACCGCCGAGGTTGTCGCACAAGCTCTAAATGACCTCATGCCGGATCTTATGGCCCGAATTCAAGCGGCCATGGGAAATAATAATGAACAAGCAGAACCGGAAGATGAAGCGGTTCCCGTACAAAATGAACAAGAAAACGTAAATGTAAACGGTGTAGGTGTAGGAGAAGTTTTACCTAGACCGGGTTATGATGTTCGTCAACCGGGATGCTTGTTTAAAGACTTCAAACTTTGTGGAGCCCCGGAATTTAATGGAGAAGTGGTGCTACGGGTTGCTTGGAATGGTTAGAGAGCATTGAATCTATCATTGCTCGAAGTGGTTGTGCCTTACCACCAAAGAATCACTTATGCTTCCGGTATGTTGAAAGGTGGGGCTCTTGAGTGGTGGAACGAAGAAGTTGATGAATTGGGGATTGATGCGGCTAATAATATTTTATGGGGAGAGTTCAAGAATATGATAACTACTAAGTATTGCCCGGCCCATGAACTGAGGAGATTACAAGTGGAATTTTCTAAACTTGCCATGAAGGGAGGAGGCTACGAGAGTTACACACGCCGTTTTGGCCAACTCTCTAGACTCATTCCTCATTATGTGAGACCCAAGAGGTTAAGATTGAGAAGTATGTTGCGGGATTGCCACATGAAGTGAGAGTGCTTGTCTCTCACCCCACCATGCCTTTGACTTACAAAGAGGCAACCACCCGTACCGCTAGTATAACCTTGGAACTCATTAGAGGTGGTAAGTTAAATAAGAACGATAACAAGAGTGACAATAAAAAGAAGGATGTTACCGAGTCAAGTGGCACCAAGAAAGATGATCGGCGTGATAATAAGCGCCATGGTCGTGGTGGAAAGGTTTTTGCGATGGTAGTACCAACAAAGGGTCCTCAACGGGTTGGTTACATAGGGGGTAGTCCTTTATGCCCTAGGTGTAATCGCCATCATTGGCCCACTGTGAATTGTGATGCTTGTTTTCATTGCAACCTACCGGGACACACCTCAAGATTTTGTCCAACTAACCCCCGGAATGGTCCTTTAAATGTTGCTCCCCTTAATGCTATACGTCCCCCGATGGTTCCGGGTTCTTGTTATGAATGTGGTAGCCAAGACCACTACCGCAACCGGTGCCCAAATCTTATTGGCCAACAAGTCCAAGTGACCGTGCATCCTAACCAGTTGCAAATTGCCGGTCCGAATCAAACCGAGGAAACCAAGGACAACAACAACAACCTCCTCAAGCTCCTCGCCAACATTTGGCCCCGTGGAAGAGCTTTTGCCGTGAATGCGGCCGAGGCTCGTGGTGATCCTAATGTCGTAGCAGGTACCTTTCTCCTCAATCACCAATATGCTACTGTATGTTATTTGATTCTGGAGCCGATTATAGTCTCATTTACAATGATTTTATTCCGTTGATCGATGCTAATCCTAGCCCGTTGTCCTATTGTTTTGAACTTGAAATGGTAAATGGTGGATTGTCTAGGATTAGTCAAGTTGTTCGTGATTGTGTGTTAAGTTTATGTGATCACCCATTTTACATTGACTTAATGCCTTTTGATATCGGTAGTTTTGACGTGATTGTGGGTATGGATTGGTTATCGGCCATGAACGCGGTAATTGATTGTGGTAGTCGAACGTGAGGATTCCGTTAGAAAATAGGGAAGAATTAGTGGTTCAAGGCGAAACGACCGAACTATGGGATGGGAATGTATATAGTGTTAAGATCACAAAGATTGAATTGAAAACCGTGCCCGTAGTTAAAGACTTTGCGGATGTATTTGCGGATGACCTACCGGGTTTGCCTCCATCTCGTGAACTCGATTTTCGTATTGATCTTATTCCAAATGCTTCTCCCGTGGCCAAAGCACCCTATCGCTTAGCCATGACCGAATTACAAGAGTTGGCCGCCCAACTCAAAGAACTTCAAGAGAAGGGTTTCATTCGCCCTAGTCAATCTCCTTGGGGAGCACCGGTTTTGTTCGTTAAAAAGAAAGATGGCACATTCCGAATGTGTATCGATTATAGAGAATTGAACAAACTAACGGTAAAGAATCGTTATCCTCTTCCTAGGATTGATGATTTATTCGACCAACTCCAAGGTGCTCGTTTCTTTTCCAAACTTGATTTGCGGTCGGGTTACCATCAATTACGTGTTCATGAAGACGACATTCCAAAAACCGCCTTTCGAATGAGATATGGACACTTTGAATTTACGGTGATGCCTTTTGGGTTGACTAACGCACCAGCTGTGTTCATGGACTTGATGAACCGAGTGTGTCAGCCCTACTTGGACCAATTTTTCATTGTGTTCATCGATGACATTCTCATCTATTCCAAGACCAAAGAAGATCATTTGGAACATTTGAAACAAGTCTTAGAGTTACTCCGGAAAGAAAAACTTTATGCCAAGTTCTCCAAATGTGAATTTTGGCTTGAAGAGGTCCAGTTTCTTGGTCACGTAGTAAGTAATGAAGGAATTCATGTAGACCCAAGTAAAGTTGAAGCAGTGAAGAATTGGAGACGACCTGAAACACCGACCGAAATTCGCCAATTTCTTGGTTTGGCGGGTTATTATAGACGGTTTATTGAAGGCTTTTCGAAAATCGCCCAACCTTTGAATTTGTTGACTCAACGAGAAAGAAGGTTTGATTGGGGTGAAAAACAAGAACAAGCATTCCAATTGTTGAAGGACAAATTGTGTGATGCACCCATCTTGAGCTTGCCCGATGGAGTCGATGATTTCGTTGTATATTGTGATGCATCCGGGAAAGGATTGGGTTGTGTCTTAATGCAACGAGATAAGGTGATAGCATATGCATCAAGACAATTGAAGGTGCATGAGAAGAACTATCCGACCCATGACTTAGAATTGGGAGCAGTGGTATTTGCTTTGAAATGTTGGAGGCATTACTTGTATGGCACCAAGAGCGTGATCTATACCGATCACAAAAGCCTTCAATTCATTTTCACTCAAAGTGACCTGAACATGAGGCAAAGAAGGTGGCTTGAACTGTTGAGTGATTATGATTGCGTTATCCGGTATCATCCGGGTAAAGCAAATGTGGTAGCCGATGCTTTGAGTCGAAAAGAACGTATGAAGCCAAGACGAGTTAAGGCCATGAGCTTCACTGTGTTAAGGAGCGTCCGTGACTCCATTATTGAAGCTCAAGAATTGGCAACTAGACCGGAAAACTTCACCGATGAATCTTTACACGGTCTAGAAGAACAGTTTGATAGGAAGAACGATAATGGTTTGTATTTTGTTGATCGATTGTGGATCCCCATTCTTGGAGGATGGCGATTGAAATTAATGGATGAAGCTCATAAGTCGGCTTACTCGGTTCACCCGGGTTCCGACAAGATGTATTTTGGGTTGAGGGATTTGTATTGGTGGCCGGGAATGAAAACGGACATTGCTAGGTATGTTAGCCAATGCCTCACTTGTTTACAAGTGAAAGCCGATCACAAGAAACCACCGGGCTTACTAGTCCAACCGGCAACACCAGGGTGGAAATGGGAAGAAATTGCTATGGACTTCATCACGAAGTTACCAAGAACGAGTAGTGGTCGGGACACCATTTGGGTGATAATTGACCGGTTGACTAAGTCGGCTCACTTCTTAGCCATCCGGGAAGATGATAAATTTGACACCATAGCACGTTTGTACATCAAAGAGGTGATATCCAAGCATGGAGTGCCGATTTCCGTGATATCTGATCGGGATGCCCGATTTACTTCAAAATTTTGGAAGGCGTTCCAGAAATCAATGGGTACTCGTCTCGGTTTGAGTATGGCGTTCCACCCGCAAACTGATGGTCAAAGTGAAAGAACGATTCAAACGTTAGAAGATATGTTGAGAGCTTGCGCCATTGATTTTGGTGGTAATTGGGATGTGCATCTCCCTTTGGTTGAATTCTCCTACAATAATAGCTATCATGCTAGCATTGGAATGGCCCCATTTAAAGCATTATATGGGAGAGATTGTAGGTCACCGCTAGCTTGGGCAGAAGTTGGTGAAAGCCAACTCGTTGGGCCCGAAATTGTTATTGAAACCGACGAAAGTGATCTCACAAATCAAAGAAAAGTTAAGAGTGGCCCGAGAACGACAATTGAAATATGCTAATGTTAGACGACGACCCCTCGAATTTGAAGTTGGTGATTCTGTTTTATTGAAAGTGTCCCCATGGAAAGGAGTGGTTCGTTTTGTGAAACGTGGCAAGTTGGGGCCACGGTACATTGGCCCGTTTAAGATCTTGGAGCGTATTGGTCCGGTTGCATATCGATTAGAACTTCCTCAAGAATTGAGTGGAGTTCATAATGTTTTTCATGTTTGTAATCTTCGGAAGTGTTTAGCAAATCCAACACTTCACGTGCCCTCGAAGAAATCCATGTTGATAAAGCGTTGAAGTTTGTGGAAGAACCAATAGAAATCTTAGATCGACAAACTAGAAAGCTAAAGAATACCCGATATACGATTGTCAAAGTAAGATGGCAAGCTCGACGTGGACCCGAGTTTACATGGGAACGTGAAGATTCCATGAAAGCCAAATATCCCCATTTGTTTAACGAGTCTAGTTAGATTCGAATTTCGGGACGAAATTCCTTTAACGGGGGAATAATGTAACATTTGTGATTTTTACCCGTTTGACCGTGTATGTAATTTGAGTAACTAGTTCAATAAATGGAAACTTTGACATAATTGCGTACATTTATCGGTAAATTGGGTTAAATATAATGTTATATTGGGCTTCTAGAATTAAGCCCATATTATGTGATTATGATATTGGCCCATATGTGTTATGGAAATATAGACGGTAATTGAGTAACTGTAGTAACAAGGAAAAACGTATATACGAACCCTTAAGTATAATGTACGGTCCCAACAGTGTCGGTGGAACAGTGTCGGTGAAACAGTGTCGGTGGAACAGTGTCGGTGGCTAGATGATAATTCCATTAATGGACAAAGACCGACATAACTTTATGTAAAGAAGAATACTTGTGAAATCTTCGTTGTTTGTTATTGATCATGAACCTAATCCCTTAGCTAGATAAATACCCTCACCTTATGTCTATCTATCTATCTATTTGGCTTTCATTTCTTCCCAGTGAATAAACACACACACACTTCATACATTCATCTCTTTCTCTCTAAATTCTTACATAAATTGAGAATTTAAGCTGGAATTGAGTTAGAATTATAATCATAATCATCATTATAACAATAACACATCAAGAAATCCAAGCTTCAAGTGCTAGAATTATTTCCATACGGGTCAAATTCGGGTTTGACTTTTGGAAGCAAAATTGGTAAGTCAAATTCATCCCATAATCATCATTTTATGCTTATTAACTTGTTTCTAGTCATATCAAAGTGTTTTGGGTCATGAATCGGGTCAAAATGCAAATAGAGTTTCATTAGGGTTTTGAATTGATTTGGAAGTGATTTTAAGGTTTTGGATTGAATTCATGAAGTGGGTTGGGTTTGATTATGTGTATATATGTATATTTAGGTCCAAAAACGAGTTGGAAAGGTTTCTTGGTCGATTTTGGGTGTCAAAAATGAGTTATGGGTTAGTTTTGGGGTGTTTGGGTCGTGCATAGCTTCAAGATGTTTGTGCAGGAAGTTCTTATGTAGAACTGGCGTAACCTACTACCCCCAGGAGCGTAACCTACTACCCCCTGGTGCAGAACTGGCGTAACCTACTACCCCCAGGGCCGTAACTTACTACCTCCTCCATTTTCCATTTTCATTTTGCCTTCTGTTTACGCCCACCTTACGCCAGTTCAGACGCCAAAACATGAGTTTCCAAGCCACCGTAGGTTACGCCAACTTTGGGCGTAACTTACGCCCATACAAATTTTGAACTAGCGTAACTTACGCCCCCCAGGGCCGTAACTTACGCCCCCTCCCTTGAGTCACTTTTCAGATTTTCGTCTGTTTTGCGCATCAGTTTTCAAACGTCAATAACTTTTGAACCGTAACTCCGTTTTAGACGTATGACCTATCGTTGGAATCGTAAGAGAGTCTACTTTATCATAGTATAACTCTTGTATCTTGAATCCACCACTGTTTCCAGAAATGTCGTGTTAAAGTGTCCTTGTTTATATTCGGTTGAACCATTAAGACACTTTAGGATTGTAACGTAACCGAGTTGAGTTCCAATTGTCCTCTAAGGTTGAATTGCTCTTCTAAAACCTAGATAGGGTTTGACATGTGATTTGTAATGTATATGTTTATAGGTGGTGAACGATAAGCGATCGTTGGACGTTTATAACTCGACTATAACTTGTATTTAGCTTGCATATCCAATCAAGGTGAGTTTCGTAAACCCTCCCTACTCAATTGAGATTCGGGCTGAAAAGTGTACATGTTTGTTTAACTGTTGATTGTTGATTTGATTGTATGATTGAATTGTTTATGTGGACATGTTAGCGCATTATTTATTATATAAGTCGCATCGTTAGCGCGTTACTCGTTATGTAAGTCGCACCGTTAGCGCATTGTTAATTATTAACTATGTAAGTCGCATCATTGTTGATCGTTGTTGATCGTTATGGAACGTTGTTGAACGTTATATGGAATCGTTGTTGATCGTTATTGATTGTTATGGAACGTTGTTGAACGTTATATGGAATCGTTATTATTGAACGTTGACTTGTATTGAATTGTGATAATGTGAAACCTTATAGGTTTTCCTTGGATGTGATTAGTTCTCCTAATCCTCACTTATTGTTAACGGTTGTATCCGATACGGTTATTCCTTGTTAATTGTCCCTACGAACTCACCAACTTTATGTTGACGCTCTTTAGTACACTTTTCAGGTAATCAAGTTAATCAGAGACAAAATGGATGATTGATGCTTGCATTACTAGGTTGGACTATCTTTGGACTTTCTGGATCCGTGATCCTTATTTCCCTTTAACAGGTTATGCTTAGGATCAACTACTATCGTTTGAACATTTTTCTTTTAAGTATGGATTGAGTGTGTATTTGATAAATGTTGATGAATGTATACGTTTGTACAAGTTTATGGATCGTTTCGATCTCATGTATTCATATAGTTGACTCTACATAATTCCCATGTCATGCTGTGCTTTTCTAAGTGATACCCCATGATTCCGCCATGTTGGGGTGTTACATCATGTACTGTATTTGCAAACATTTTAAGGATTAAGAAGCCTCAAAATAAATGATCAAAAGTGACTACAGTTAGCAAATGCCCACCCGCAATCAGTCTTAATTGTTTTTAGGAAATATATCAAAATATTAAAACATGAGTGATGACTCTGTCCATGATATAAATATAAAAAAAAGTAAACCTTTGATGATATAACTGTTAGAATATGAGCACATAAAAATATAACAATTCACGAGTACGCAGCGGAAAGAAACGTATATGTAATCAAATTAATTAACAAAGAGAATTGAAACGTACCTTTAACTTAGCTTCCAATAATATATAATAATGATGATGATTATTATTTAGGGTTTAAAGTAAAACCTCTCTACGATCGCACACTAGACACCCCTATACCGTATGCTAGTACCCGAATCACGATCAACAAACCCCTTTGTTTATTACTCTTCATTCGAAAAACCCATGAACCAAAAACCATAGTAGTCGACTAAACCAAAATCCCATAATTAATTCATGACATTAATTATGTATATGTCATGTGGATTTCGAAAGTTCAAAACCGAATAACTCTTATAAGAGTTTTCGGCCGAACCAAAATAAGAAGAGAAGAGGAGAGGTTTTGCTTGTGTAATTGTGTGTTAAAAACCCTTAAGCCTTAACCCCTATTTATAGGGATTTAATTGTTAGGGTTTTAATAAACTGGTGACCAAGTTAGAGGGGAATTAGGAAACCTCCTAATTTTCGGCCCCCTATAGGAATTAGGAAACAATTCCAATTCCTAATTTCACAACAACGCCTCCTCT